>JAVSCE010004696.1:0-13620 GCA_032199065.1 Smutsia gigantea | reverse complement strand
TCTTTCTTTTTTTCTTCTCTTTTTAAAGTCTTAAAGAGCCCAGCTGACATACGTGGCAACTATCAGTGACCAATTCTATAGCCATGAAAAGACAGAGGAATATGGTTCAGACCAAAATCAACCAGACAACCCCAGAGGGGGAGTCTGAAGGGATGGAAATGCACAGCCTCCCTGAAAAAGAATTTAGAATAAAAGTCATTACCATGCTGATGGACCTACAGAGAAATGTGCAAGAGCTGAGGGAGGAAGTGAGGGAACTGAGGAAAGACAATACAGAAATCAGACAAGCGATCCACGGGCTTAACAGCAGAATGGATGAGATGCGAGAGACTGTTAATGGAATAGAAAACAGAGAACAGGAGTACAGAGCAGCTGAGGCAGAGAGAGATAAAAGGATTTCTAGGAATGAAAGAATATTAAGAGAACTGTGTGACCAATCCAAACGGAACAATATTCGCATTATAGGAGTACCAGAGGAAGAAGAGAGAGAAAAAGGGATAGAAAGTGTCTTTGAAGAAATAATTGCTGAAAACTTTCCCTCGCTGGGGAAGGAAGTAGTCTCGCAGTCCACCGAAGCTCATAGATCTCCCAACACAAGGGACCCAAGGAAGACAACACCAAGACACATAATAATTAAGATGGCAAAGATCAAAGATAAAGACAGGGTATTAAAGGCAGCTAGAGAGAGAAAAAAGATCACCTACAAAGGAAAACCCATCAGACTATCATCAGACTTCTCAACAGAAACCTTACAGGCCAGAAGAGAATGGCATGATATATTTAACGTAATGAAACAGAAGGGCCTCGAACCAAGAATATTGTATCCAGCACGATTATCATTTAAATATGATGGAGGGATTAAACAATTTCCAGATAAACGAAAGTTAAGAGAATTTGCGTCTCATAAACCACCACTACAGGATATCTTAAATGGACTGCTCTAGATGGAAGCACACCTAAGGCTAAAAAGATGTCACCAGAGGAAAAAAAAAATCATAGCACAGAAAGCAGACCATCCAAATACCAACTAAAGGCAAAGAATAAAACACCTATTATAGAAAGAATGGAGGAGGAGGAATAAGAAGGGAGAGAAAGAAAGAAACATCAGACTGTGTTTACAATAACTTAACAAGAAAGTTAAGTTAGATTGTTAGATAGTAAAGAAGCAACCCTTGAACCCTTGGTAACCACGAATCTAAAGCCAGCAATGGCAATAAGTACATACCTATCAATAATCACCCTAAATGTAAATGGACTGAATGCACCAATCAAAAGACACAGAGTAACAGAATGGATAAAAAAGCAAGACCCATCTATATGCTGCCTACAAGAAACTCACCTCAAATCCAAAGATATACACAGACTAAAAGTGAAGGGATGGAAAAAGATATTTCATGCAAACAACAAAGAGAAAAAAGCAGGTGTTGCAGTACTTGTATCAGACAAAATAGACTTCAAAACGAAGAAAGTAGCAAAAGATAAAGAAGGACATTACATAATGATAAAGGGGTCAGTCCAACAAGAAGATATAACCATTATAAATATATATGCACCCAACACAGGAGCGCCAGCATATGTGAGACAAATACTAACAGAATTAAAGGAGGAAATAGACAGCAATGCATTCATCTTAGGAGACTTCAACACACCACTCACTCCAGAGGACAGATCAACCAGACAGAAAATAAGTAAAGACACAGAGGCACTGAACAACACACTAGAACAGATGGACCTAACAGACATCTACAGAACTCTACACCCAAAAGCAACAGGATACACATTCTTCTCAAGTGCACATGGAACATTTTCCAGAATAGACCACATACTAGGCCACAAAAAGAACCTCAGTAATTTCAAAAATATTGAAATCCTACCAACCAACTTCTCAGATCACCAAGGTATAAAACTAGAAATAAATTTTAGAAAGAAATCAAAAAGGCTCACAAATACATGGAGACTTAACAACACTCTCCTAATTAATCAATGGGTTAACGACCAAATCAAAACAGAAATCAAAGAATATATGGAGACTAATGACAACAACAACACAAAGCCACAACTTCTGTGGGACGCAGCAAAGGCAGTTCTAAGAGGAAAGTATATTGCAATCCAGGCCTATTTAAAGAAGGAAGAACATTCCCAAATGAATAGTCTAAAGACACAATTACTGAAATTGGAAAAAGAAGAACAAATGAGGCCCAAAGTCACCAGAAGGAGGGACATAATAAAGATTAGAGAAGAAATAAATAAAATTGAGAAGAATAAAACAATAGAAAAAATCAATAAAACCAAGAGCTGGTTCTTTGAAAAAATAAACAAAATAGATAAACCCCTAGCCAGACTCATTAAGAGGAAAAGAGAATCTACACACATAAACACAATCAGAAATGAGAAAGGAAAAATCACGACAGACCCCACAGAAATACAAAGAATCATAAGAGAATATTATGAGAATCTATATGCTAACAAGCTGGAAAACATAGAAGAAATGGACAACTTCTTAGAAAAATACAACCTTCCAAGACTGACCAAGCAAGAAACAGAAAAACTAAACAGACCAATCACCAGTGACGAAATCGAATTGGTAATCAAAAAACTACCCAAGAACAAAACCCCTGGGCCTGATGGATTCACCTCTGAATTCTACCAGACATATAGAGAAGAAATAACACCGATTCTCCTTAAAGTTTTCCAAAAAATAGAAGAGGAGGGAATACTTCCAAACTCATTCTATGAAGCCAGCATCACTCTAATACCAAAACCGGGCAAAGACCTCACCAAAAAAGAAAATTACAGACCAATATCCCTGATGAACGTAGATGCAAAAATACTCAACAAAATATTAGCAAACCGAATTCAAAAATACATCAAGAGGATCATACACCATGATCAAGTGGGATTCATCCCAGGGATGCAAGGATGGTACAACATTCGAAAATCCATCAACATCATCCACCACATCAACAAAAAGAAGAACAAAAACCACATGATCATCTCCATAGATGCTGAAAAAGCATTTGACAAAATTCAGCATCCATTCCTGATTAAAACTCTCAACAAAATGGGTATAGACGGCAAGTACCTCAACATCATAAAGGCTATATATGACAAACCCACAGCTAACATCATACTTAACGGCGAGACGCTGAAAGCTTTTCATCTAAGATCTGGAAGAAGACAAGGATGCCCACTCTCTCCACTGTTATTCAACATAGTACTGGAGGTCCTAGCCACAGCAATCAGACAAAACAAAGACATACAAGGCATCCAGATTGGTAAAGAAGAAGTCAAATTGTCACTATTTGCAGATGACATGATACTGTACATAAAAAACCCTAAAGATTCCATTCCAAAACTACTAGAACTAATATGTGAATTCAGCAAAGTTGCAGGATACAAAATTAACACACAGAAATCTGTTTCTTTCCTATACACTAATGATGAACTAACAGAGAAATCAGAAAAACAATTCCATTCACAATTGCATCAAAAAGAATAAAATACCTAGGAATAAACCTAACGAAGGAAGTGAAGACCTGTACTCTGAAAACTACAAGACACTCCTAAGAGAAATTAAAGAGGACACTAACAAATGGAAATGCATCCCATGCTCTTGGCTAGGAAGAATAAATATTGTCAAAATGGCTATACTACCTAAAGCAATCTACAGATTCAATGCAATCCCTATCAAACTACCAACAGCTTTCTTCAATGAACTGGAACAAATAATTCTAAAATTCATATGGAACCACAAAAGACCCCGAATAGCCAAAGCAATCCTGAGAAGGAGGAATCAAACAGGGGGAATTACACTCCCTGACTTCAAGCTCTACTACAAAGCCACAGTAATCAAGACAATTTGGTATTGGCACAAAAACAGACCCACAGACCAGTGGAACAGAATAGAAAATCAAACATTAACCCAAACATATACAGTCAATTAATATTTGATAAAAGTGCCTTGGATATACAATGGGGAGATGACAGCCTCTTCAGCAGCTGGTGTTGGAAAACCTGGACAGCTACATGTAAGAGAATGAAACTGGACTACTGTCTAGCCCCATACACAAAGGTAAACTCAAGGTGGATCAAAGACTTGAATGTAAGTCATGAAACCATAAAACTCTTAGAAAAAAACATAGGCAAAAATCTCTTGGACATAAACATGAGCAACTTCTTCATGAACATATCTCCCCGGGCAAGGGAAACAAAAGCAAAAATGAACAAGTGGGAGTATATCAAGCTGCAAAGCTTCTGTACAGCAAAGGACACCATCAGTAGAACAAAAAGACATCCTACAGTATGGGAGAATATATTCATAAAAAACGTATCTGATAAAGGGTTGACATCCAAAATATATAAAGAACTCATGCACCTTAACAAACAGAAAGCAAATAATCCAATTAAGAAATGGGCAGAGGACATGAATAGACACTTCTCCAAAGAAGAAATTCAGATGGCCAACAGGCACATGAAAAGATGCTCCACATCGCTAATCATCAGAGAAATGCAGATTAAAACCACAATGAGATATCACCTCACACCAGTGAGGATGGCCAACATCCAAAACACAAACAACAACAAATGTTGGCGAGGATGTGGAGAAAAGGGAACCCTCCTACACTGCTGGTGGGACTGCAAATTAGTTCAACCATTGTGGAAAGCAGTGTGGAGGTTCCTCAAAACACTCAAAATAGAAATACCATTTGACCCAGGAATTCCACTCCTAGGAATTTACCCTAAGAATGCAGCAGCCCAATTTGAAAAGACAGATGCACCCCTATGTTTATTGCAGCACTATTTACAATAGCCAAGAAATGGAAGCAACCTAAGTGTCCATCAGTAGATGAATGGATAAAGAAGATGTGGTACATATACACAATGGAATATTATTCAGCCATAAGAAGAAAACAAATCCTACCATTTGCAACAACATGGATGGAGCTAGAGGGTATTATGCTCAGTGAAATAAGCCAAGCCGAAAAAGACAAGTATCAAATGATTTCACTCATATGTGGAGTATAAGAACAAAGAAAAAAACTGAAGGAACAAAACAGCAGCAGACTCACAGAACCCAAGAACGGACTAATAGTTACCAAAGGGAAAGGGACTGGGAAAATGGGCGGGAAGGGAGGGATAAGAGGGAAAAAGGGGCATTACGATTAGCAGATGTAATGTTTGGGGGGCACGGGGAGGGCAGTACAACTCAGAGAAGACAAGTAGTGATTCTATAGCATCTCACTACGCTGATGGACAGTGACTGTAATGGGGTTGGTGGGGGGACCTGATGAAGGGGTAGTTTAATAATCGTAATATTGCACATGTAATTGTAAATTAATGATAATAAAATAAATTATATTAAAAAAAAAAAGGAGTTAACTAGAAGGAAAATGCTCTGTCATTCCTTCCAAATTCAACCAATTACCAAAGCCCTATATTATTATGAAAGGCATCTGTATTAGTCAGAATCTAACCAGGAAACAGAAAGCACTTGACTGTTTAGTATCGGATATTTTAATACTGATATTTATTCATACAAATTATAGAACTTCAAAGAAGCCATACATTGAAAATAAAGACTGCTAAAAATCAGAAACTGCAGAAAGCCGTACCAACTCTAGGACAGCAAAACAGAGAGAGGCACTAGTAGTTTAATCATATCTCAAAGACATGAATCTGCCAGTGAAAGCTGAAACCATGGAATTCCCCTCTGGAAGCTGGAGCCCTGGAGTAGATACAGTTGAAGAGAATTAAAAGTAGGGAGAACTGTTGTGGCCTTCTGTTTCTCTTCCCTAATATTTTCTTGCCATTGTCCTCATTGAACAAACCCAGCATAAGTACAGATGATCTGTGATCCTGGGACATATACCCTGAAAAGTCCATCCCTCCTGAAATACAGAGCAGGAGAGAAAGATGAGGGGGAACATATCATGCAATCTTTGCTTAACATCCCAACCAAAACACAAATAATGATGCTGTTGTACATGGAGATAATGCATATCCTTTACTTCATCAAAGTCCAGTGGGATTCAGGAATAGGAACATGATGAGGAAATGCCCTGGTGTTTTACCTATTTTTCAGAACTAGACATAATTCACATAGGTTACTTAATACTTGGAGGCATGTAGAGATATTAATGTGATCACCATGATCAATTCATAAACATGGCCTCCTTGATATCCTCTATTCCTTCCAGCTCTCATCACATATGTCATAAGAAAGCATTAATCAGAGCACCTACATGTGCTTAAGCACAGGAGGTACATAAATCAAGTTTCTAAGATACCTGGAGTCTGGAGACCATCTCCTATTGGTTTCTAAGATCAGAGCTCAGGTGGCATGGGCACCGCAATATTGATTCCCTTCAAGAGACCAAATTATGCCTGGAGAGACTAGAGATACTAGTGAAACTGCTTATAATTAGATAGCATTCTCATGAGAGGCCATATACAATATATTCTTGTGGTCCTCTTATCCTCCAGCATAAGAAGTAAAATGGCACCTATTGTAGCTATAGCCAATATTAATCTGATTCTGAAGGTGAGCAATGAGACCACCTCACTATAGAGGTAAGATAACCAGGTTATGTGTAGGAGAGTTGTTCTTAAGGTAGGAAGGGAGAATTCAGTGCTTCCATGGGAAGGGAATGGTAGACTTTAGGATGGAGATTCTAGGTCCAGTCTTAACTAGTGAAGAATCAGCAACTGTGTGGCACTGTCTGAAAGGTAGTTCAACTCTTGATTTGACAAAAAGTAATGTAGAAGAAGGAGATGGACTCAATATTTAAGCTGTGATATACACTTCATTCATAACTTTTGTTAACCTGGCCCTAGGATATAGTTATGAGCTACACTGGCCAAAATTTTATTTTTATAATACTTAGATTTATTCAGACTAAAAAGGATGGCTTATATTATATACAAAATGTATAATTATATAAGCTCATTATATACTGATATTTGAACCAAAATAATGATTTATCAATTTAAAAGTTAGTATTATCAGGATGCCTTTACAAAATAGTTGTTCACACATTCCAAGGCATGCTTTCTGAGAAGCTGATGTCTGGGAACCAAGAGTTCCATTTGAAAGTTTGCTTGGAAATCAAAATTAGTGAGAAGTGTATTGTTTAACTGAATAATATATTATCCACTTCTAGAAGAGTTTGACTGATCATTTACAAAAGAGCACAAATATATAGTAATCTGAATGCCTAAGTTTTCCAGACTTAACCATTTTCTCTATTGGATAATTCCTTTACAAAATGATTTCTTACCATGAGGTTAGGTGATTTTTGTGAAGACAAGGGTCCCTCCTTTATTAACTCAGTGACTTACCTTTCAGTATAGGACCAGTTTGCTCTTACTTTGGATTTTTTGGCTAATTGCCCCAATTGTTCTTTAGCATTTCCCAAGTCTCCTTTCCCTTATAACTTTAAGGCATATCATTGGGAGGGGTTAAGATGGGTTAAATATACAAATGGCTGATCTTATTCGTGATGGTTAGAATTTCAGTTTTTCAATTGTCTCAGATGGTAGAAAATTATATCTTCATATTTAGCAATATCTTAACTACCTCTGTAATACTATGATACTACTAAGATATATCTAGCCATTTAGACAACACTTACTGAAAAAAGAGTGAGGTGGATAAATAGATGCATGGACAGACATACAGATAAATAATACTGTTCTACTTAGTTTTCTTACCCCAGAAAATCACAGTCCTATATATTCAATGCATTGCAAGGTTGTACTATTTGAAGAAATCATTCACTAGCCAGTTGTATATTATTGGATGTCAATCTCTCTCCAAGTCTGTAATAATGAAAAAAAAACATTGGTATTGATATATTTATAATCTTTATGATTTTTAACTTGAATAGGATCATGGACTATCCATCATTCCCATTATGTTAGGTGACAATAGGACCAATCTTCAACCTACCACCTTCCAACTGCTTGGAATTCCAGGACTGGAGGCTGCCCACATATGGATCTCCATCCCTTTCTGCCTGGTCTACCTACTGTCACTGATGGGAAATATCATCCTTTTATTAATTGTCAAGACAGACCATAAACTGCATGAACCTATGTACCTCTTTCTATGCATGCTCTCAGTGGCTGATTTGATGCTTACTTCTTCTATCCTTCCCAAGATACTCAGCCTCTTCTGGTTCAATTACAGAGAGATCTACTTTGAAGCCTGCCTCACTCAAATGTATCTTGTCCATTCTCTGTCTACTATGGAATCTGGATTTATTTTAGCCATGGCTTTGGACCGCTACATAGCCATCTGTCACCCATTAAGGCATTCCACTATCCTAACACCTGCAGTGATTGTAAGCTTGGGTTCAGTCATTGTATTAAGAGGAGGCATACTCCTCAGTCCACACCCCTTCCTACTGAGGTGGCTTTCCTACTGTAGAACTAATATAATCTCCCATACCTACTGTGAGTTTATGGCCCTGATAAAGCTGGTTTGCAATGAGACCAAGATTCGTAGAGCCTACAGCCTAATTGTGGCATTCCTGACAGGGGGATTAGATTTCATATTAATCATCTGTTCCTATGTCCTTATTCTCTTCACTGTCTTTAATCTCCCATCCAAATCTGCCCGCCTCAAGACTTTAAGTACATGTGTCTCCCATGTATGGGTCATCTTAGTGTTTTATACACCAGCCTTTTTCTCTTTTCTCACTCATAGGTTTGGCCACCACATTGCTCCACATATCCACATTTTTATAGCCAATATTTATCTTCTTATTCCACCCATGATGAATCCTATTATTTATGGTGTTAAAACCAAAAGAATCAGGGAAGGATTATTTAAATTGTTAACAACCAAATGTGTTTGAAAGCTTATCGTGCTTCTTTCAAGATTTTCCCTTTGTCTTTTCTTCCAAAAGTTTGACTATAATGTTCTCGGTAAGGATATCTTTTTTTTTTAATTCTACCTGAAATTTGCTGAGCTTCTTGTCTATGAGAATTGACATTTTTCAACAATGTGTGCTAATTTTCAGCTATTATTTTTCTTCAAATGTTATTTTTGTCTATCCTCTCATTCTGGCACTTCCTTTATAAGTATGTTTACATTTTTGTTGGTATCCTGCAGGTCTCAGAGACTGTTCATTTTCCTGCATTTTTTTCTTGCTTCTCTGGTTAGTTTCAATTGACCTATCTTCAAGTTTGCTCATTCATTAGTTTAGATTTGCTTTTGAGCTCCTGTAGCACCAAATAATACATCTCATTATTATACCTTTCCATTCCAGAGCTTTATTTTTTTAATAATTCCTATTTCTTTGTTTATATTTTCTATTTGGTGATGCATAATTCTCAAACTTTCTTTTTATTCTTTAGATTTGGTTTCTTTTAGTTCTTAGAACATATTTATAATAGCTGATATCAAGTCTTTATCTAGTAATGTTTTTGTTTTGAGGGCTTTTTTTAAAAAAAAGAATTCTGTGCATGTGATATGCACACTAGGCATGTGGCCTTCTAGATTCCCAAGAATATGTTGGAACTTTTCAAATCTCCCTAGGGACCTCTCATCCTCTTTGTTTTTCCTTTTAATTATGGTCAGTTTCTTGTTAACCCAATCTGTAACTTTGTTTCATGACACTGAGATGATGTTAAATAATTGCCTGCAAATGCCTTGTTTTCACAAAGTGAGTTCTGAGATCAAATAAAAGCAACCATTTTTGAATAGAGCCTTTTACTGAGCTTCCAGATGTATCAGTTACACCAAGTCAATTTTGCCCCATCCCTTGGATGCTGGATTTCAAAGTTATAGAATGTATGTATAATTTGTAATGTCTATGTTTATTCTAGTATCTGTGTCATCACTGGGTCAGCTGCAGTGCATTAATTTTTCTCCTCACTCATATGAGTTTTGTGTTCCTACTTTCTTCATGACTGAGAAGTTGGATTTGATGCCAGATATTATGAATTTTACTTTGTTGGATGTTAAATTTTTTTTTTGTACTTCAAAAGCATTATCAAGCTTTATTCTGGGGTTTGATTAGGTTATTTGAAAATGGATCCATCTTTTCAGGTTTTGTTTTTAAGTTGCACTGTATGAAATCAGAGCAACATTTCATCTAGTATTCATTTTGCCACTCTGTGTAGTCTTTAGTAATCCATATCACCATAAATTTTGAAAAATTCCAGTATGGCTGTGCAAAAAGGTTGGCTTCAGGTATTGTTCCCTGTGGTTCTTCCTCCACTTTTGGGTAGATTAGTAAGGCAGTTGTTAGCGGGTCACAGGCCAATAGAGTTCAAGTCCTGGTAAGTTTCAAGACCCCTGTAAGTTGCAATCAGGAGGGACCTAGGGTCAAAGCTTTGTAGCAAACAAGAAGACACATCCTGGACAACTGGGAAATTGAGGCTGAAAAATAAAGGAGTTGTTGGGTTTTTTTATCCAGCTCCACCCTAGCAATAAGCCCCAGTCAATCACGTAAATTCTTCTGTTTTTGTGTTTATAAACCCTATGTTAGGAGGAGAGGTCGGATAGGCTTACCTGGGATAGAAAACCATCCGAGTCACACAGCACCAAATATGTTAGGGGGGCATTGTGTATTTTCCTTGGTTCTTGTCCCCGCCACAACAAAGAACTGAAGGGCAGAGACACAGTAGTGAAGCAAAATAAAAGTTTTATTTAAAGTTACTTAAAGAGAGAAAAAGTACAGGTGACATCAGGGAGGAGAGGTGCCCTGAAAAGTTGGAGAGAAAGTCTAGGCACTTAAAAAGTGTGGGCAACCTCAGAGAGAGTTGCACACTGAAAGGTTAAGGATTTCCCTTTTAAGGATTTTTCAGGAATGTGACAAAGGGCTAGGGGTGTGGACTTGTTAAGTGGTCTAAAGATATTTATCATTGATGAGACATTACGTTTCTTATCAGTCCTCTGGATAATTCTGCAAAATTAACATAAGAAATTTACTGCTTTGGTCCCCTCCCAGGATAGCAGCTTCCTGGTTTGGGAGCATATCAATTAAGACTGCCTAGCCTGCCTCCAAGGTGAACCGAGTTATTATGTTTGCTAAAGAATATGTTAAATTACTTCTTAACTTCTTGGGTTTTCTTTATTATGCTGTTTGTAGCTGGGCCTTTTAGTAGGCTAAAATAAATTTTATAATAATATGATCTAATTGATACAATGAAGATATGGATTATGCTGAGATACTTCTCTTTATCTGGGGATATTCAAACATTTCCTGTCCAAGTTGCTCCTGGCCTTTTGAGCTTTAACTGATTAATTTATTAACTCTGAGTCTTTTCTGGGTTTCTGGTTCTAACTAGTTAACTTTTTGAGTCCAGTGAGCTTTATGGCCTTATTCTCTTTCCACCTTGTTCATAACTGTTTTCCTGCCTAATACCTACACACTGCAGCCCAAGCGGTGTCCTCCCTTGGAGCCCCCCACCCATTTGTGGGAGTCTTTTTCTTTCCTTTACATTCCTCATTAAAAGCTTTGCTGGTTGCTCCATACTCTTGTCTGCTGGCTTCATTCCTCCTAGCCTCCAAGACAGGATCCCAGGAAGAATAGTAACTCCTCCACCAGTAACATTACTTGATGCATGTTTTGGGTAGATCAGCTCAAATAAATCTGAACTAATAGTTCACACATGAACTGATCAGTACTAACGTGAATGCTCAATGCAGACCTTCCGAAGATCAATGAAGTTCCCTCTCAATATAAACTTCTCTCTAACACTGTGATCTACATATTCCAATTGTTTTATTCTCCCAAGAATCCCACCTTCAGAATCAGAATGTAGGAAACCAACTGGGCTCTGCCTAGTTCTACCTTTTTCTAATATGTTTTGGTAACTTTCCCTATACAGTTAGCTTGGGCAACAATAGGGATGATCTTACTTGTTTCCTGTCTCTCAGGTTCCACTTTCCTTCATTGTCTGATGTCCAATATCTTGAGTGCCTTTACTTCACATATATTAAAGTATTTTAGTTGATTCATGAGTTTCCTGTTCCTCCAACTTGTCCAGAAACAAATGTCACATATAATCCTTTAAATCCATATTTTAGAAATATTTAAATGTCTGAACTCATTATCTCTGAATCTTCATACACAATTTGCAAACATTTTTCCAAACTATTCACTAGTTAAGTAAACACAAACACACACACACACATACACATAAAATAATCTGCATAAACTGCCATTAAAATATGTAAGTTGAGGACAAGTCTTTCCAAGAAGATGCAGAGTGGGCTGTAAACTTCACTCTTTGAGCTATTACCTTTTCCTTTTATTCTTTAAGTGAATTTTGTTTTATAATAATCACTTTCTTTCATTATTAAGTGAAAATATCTTTTAAGGAAGTAGAAATGACTGTAAAGAGTGTATATCAATCTAAGAGACTGGAAAGGCCCATACATTAGAAGATATTCTCTTTTTCCTCACCCACCAAAGAACAAAAGTAATTGTTCCTTATATGCCCTGTTGACACCAAAACTTATATAGGTAATCTCAGTAGGTAATTAACCATTTTAATTTGCTCTGATTATTCCATTTTAATTTACTAATGAAATGAATATAAATTTAGTGTGAATTTTTTGTTGTTTATAAAATATTTATGTCACAGAAAGGTAAAATATTTATGTAGAACATTAAAACTAATAAAAATAATTCATTACTGATTCTGTTCATTATCCTTGCATATAGATTCTAACACACAAGTAATGAGGCAAGTATAAATAATTAGATAATTGGTATTTATATACCTATATTGAATAGAAATAATTGGTATAACTTTATATGGCTTTTTTAGGGTGTTTTGACATCCAAAAGTATCTTGAAGAGTTTTTAAATGGGCCAGCAGCAGCTTAATCTTTTTTTCATTTAAATAATGAGGTAGGAGCTGATATTATCCTAAACTTTATTACATACTGTTTTCTGTACAGATGTCATTTAGTAAGTGAACTTATCTATTATTAATGAAATTAAGGTTTATATTTTCCCTCCTAAGGGAATAAAGACCTAATACATTTAAGACTTGTTGCCAGTTATCAGGCATAAAACAGTGATAAGATTTAAATCTTGCTTTCTGGAAACTTAGTTTATTTATAAGATTAATAATTATGTATTGTATATATACACAACATTGTACAAAAATTTCAACTACCTGAAAGTATGTTCTATGAGTACAAATGAGGGTCAGATAACTTAGGCTTTATTACCAGAGTCATTCAAAGATAGTGTCCTAAGAAATTAATATTGTTTCAACTGTCAAACTGAGTGAGGACAGGGGTTTTCTTGATAAGGAGAAGAGTGTGTCCTGGGAGGCTTATGAGAGAGAATCACTCATACAGAGAATCACAGATAATTATAGAGAAGTTGCCTGTATTCCAAAAAGAGGGTCTCCAATTTTTCTTCATAAACAAATCTGCCAATTTAACTTTCCCAAATTATGGGAGAGTGTTCTGCATATCAAAGACCACATTCGCATTTGAAATATTTTATCATATTTTGTGATGTGGGAAGGCGCCTATCCCTCCGTCTTTTACCCAGTGCTCAATACTAAACTTCTGAGAGAGGTTTTCTAGCAAACACTGTGGACATATAGTGGAGTGAAAGAAGACAAAGGGAAAGCCTTCTTGCTTGG
>JAVSCE010004695.1:0-14974 GCA_032199065.1 Smutsia gigantea | reverse complement strand
GCTTTGGGCCTTTGCCTTGGTTGGGGCATTCATTCTTCCAATGTCCCTTCTCTTTACAGCAAGCACACTGGTCCCTGGCTGGGGGGGGGTCCTAGGCTTCCCCCCTCTTGGGTGCAAGCTTTTCTCTGCCTTTTGGTCATCTCTTTCTTTTAGGGCAGCGGCCAGGAGGCTGGCCTTTCTCTTCATTCTTTTTTCAGCCTCCCTGTCAGCTTGAACTTCCCTGTTCATGTATACTTTGTTGGCAATTTCAGTCAGCTGGGTGATATTCATCCCAGTGAATCCCTCGAGTTTTTGGAGCTTTCGTCTGATGTCTGGGGATGCTTGAGCCACAAATGAGGTGTTGACCATCTGTTGCCTCTCTTGTGCCTCAGGGTCAAAAGGGGTATAGGTTTTTTGGACCCAGCTTTGATCCCCTGGAGGAGGGTGTCTTGTTATCAGCGAATCTTGTGCTGCCCCTCATGGGTGGTGAAGTCCCTCCCACTCAGGGCGCTCCTTGGGGACAGCAATATCAGCCCATGCACCTTGATCAAGGACCCCAGTTGGTGCATGCTCTTCCAGGTATTGGTGGCCCCTTTTATAATCCGCCTCCTCTCCTCTGTGTTGAACAGGGTGCGGAGAAGCTGTAGGCAGTCTTCCCAGGTCGGCCGATGGGTTTGGAAGAGGGATTCCATTAGATCAACCAAAGCTTGTGGCTTCTCTGAGTATGACGGGGTGTTGTGTTTCCAATTGAGAAGGTCAGTTGTGTAGAAGGTTGGTAGTAAAGCATGGACAGTCCTGGCTGGGTGGTCCCATCCTCCTCACGCCTTTCAGGTTCCTGTGTCTCTCGCACCAGCATCTGAAAGGCTGAGGGTGCAGTCTGGCTGCTGGTCCAGGGGAGAGTGAGACCACTGGTCCTGGAGGTGGCGGAGAGACTGACGGCGGCGGGGTGTCTGGGACCGGTGAAGGGGGCTGGGTGCTGATGGCCTTTGAGGCACCTAAGGTGGGAACAATATTGGCTCTTCCCCTGGGTCACCAGCAAGAATTTGCAGAGGCTGAGCTTCTGCTGATTCTTTGCAGGCTTTTTTGTTGAGGCGACTAAGACCCTACCCTGTCCCTGCCTGTTGCAAGCGAATCACACCCAAGGGGGAAGAGCCTGGGCAACTCCTAACCAGGAGTCAGTTTATGGGAACTGGTCAGGATGACCTGGGTCTCCAGTGAGACCCGCCAGACTCGGTGGACTGTTGGGATATCTAGGGTCCCTTCCGGAGGCCACCCTACACTGAAGGTGGGCAATACATTTTCACACAGGGTTTTCAACCTACTGGGAGTTAATTTTACTCCATGGTCTTATGAAAATCCTTTCCTCAAATTTTTGACCATAGTATCAAGAACTGTAGGCTTGCTATGCCCTGACCCCATGACGTGTCCGTGTAACGGTGCCGCGACAACAGACAAGGGAGGGGTGCCTCCTCTAGAGAGGTGACCAGTCAGAGGCCCGTCTGTTCACGCTCCTCGCAGAGACTTTGATCAGCTTTGACTAAGGTGCATTCATACAAGTCCTGCTGGGCCCAGTCAGCCGAAGCTGAGTCACCGTTATGTCATGGCAGCCGACCATGAATACAGCAAAGGGCCCACTCAGATTCCGTAGCACAGGCCGTGGAATCACAGATTCAGTGCAGACTGAATGGCTTCAACTGCTCTGCACACTCACTCACACACTCAGACCAGAGTTTAAACATTCCCCCCCTGGGAATGTCTACCTGTGAGACTTCTAAGAAGTCTTCAGGAGGTGATCAGGCTCCCCTCCCTCCCCAACAGATGAGACTGGTGGGTCAGATGCCCCGGGGCCTTACCGGATTCGAAGTCGGAACCAGGTCCTCACCTGCCAATCCTCCTTGAGTCCAGCGGGAACAGCGGAGCAGGGCTGGCCCAGGGCGACTGGGTGGGAGATTGCCAAAAGATCAGGCAGGGCACGCCGTCTCCGTTGCGATCTCCTGTTCCATCACCACCCCGCCGTTGCCCCAAACTGGGTTTCCCGGTCAGGGAACCAAATGTTATGGAAAATACTTGAAAGCCTGCACTGGATCACTGACGGAAGAACCAAGCGACACGCGGAGGTCTTGGAGTGTTGAGGCTTTATTTCACACCGGCGGGCTCAGAGGGGAGTAATCTCCCAAGGTCTGAGCACTGAAAAAAGGCAAAGGGAGCAATATATACCTTTCTGCTTCTGTATCTGTAACATTGCTACTAGCACAGCAAGCAAGCAGGCAGGGGGGAGTGAGTTTAGGGAGTGAGTGCCTGGCAGAGCGGGGAGTGAAGGGGAGGGGGAAAATACAGGAATTTCTGCTGTCTGTTAACTAGAGAAGAGAAGGGAGCCACCTGGACTAAACTGATGTCCTTGTAAATATTTCCCTATCAGTACAATGGTTTTTTTTTGACATTTTATTATGAAAATGGCTTAACATGAAGAGGACTTAATAAGTATAATTATTTTTAAAAAATTCTTATACCTCCAGTTAATGTTTCTAGATCCTACAATTAATGTTTTACTCTATTCATCACATAATTATTCATCTATAGGATCACCTTTATTTGCCTGCTGCTTTTATTCTCTAACCTTAACCCAGCTCAAGTCATATTAGATGATTGAGAGGTTTCAATGAGCTAGTGAAACAAGACACCCTGGGACACGTGCTAAGTCAAATCAAGGACTGAACATGCTGAATGAGCACATTCACTTCCCAATACATGGCTGGATTTTAAGTAAGATTCCTGATCTGCTTAGGCAGACCTTTGATTAGAAGTAATTTCAAAGCCCCTTCCACACAGGTTCTGTTCATGTGGCCTTTTGAGGGGATGTCCCAAGGGGATGTCCTGACCCTGGAACAGGTGAGGACATAGGTGTGGAAGGGGGTACTCAGCACCCACTTGTAGCTTTGTCTTGTAAGGAAGACCCAAGTGAGGGAGAAACCCTGAAATGTGTCAAAGCTAAAGACCACCACACCTCACAACCTACCAGTTACCTAACTACATAATATACAACATAGAGTTAATTCATGCTGGGGTGACCTGGTCTAAGTGCTGTAACAGGTTGGACGCCTGGCAGAGTATGTGGAGCATGTTTTACGGGAGGGGCATTTTGCTGGGCGTTCTGTAGATACATGAGATCCTAAGAGGCAGAATTCTGGCCTCCATGTCCTTTGGACCTTCCATCCCGTGGTATCTGCCTGAGAATAGGTTACAATGCAGGGCAAAAGGGACTTGGCAGGTGTAACTCAGGTTTCTAAAATAGATTATCTTGGTGTGTCCCATGTAGTCATGTGAGCTCTTAAAAACAGAAGCAGCAGCTGAAGGCAGATTCCAAGGACCTGAGGTGCCATTGCTGGCTTGAAGGCAAAGGAGGCCACAGGAAGAGTGAGAAGGAGATAAATTCTGCCAACAGCCAGGGATCCTAGAAGGGGCCCTGGAGGCACACATGAGAACTGCAGCCCGGTCAGCACATGATTTATCCACAGACACCCTGGAGCTTAAGGTCCACAGTGCCTCAGTGGACTTCTGCCTACAGGAAGTGTTGTTTAAAGCCACCAAGTTTGCAGTGATTTGCTATAGCAGCAAATGAAAACAAACAGTAATACACACAAGGCTGGCAGGCTTCAGGCCCTGACAGGTGGGGAGTGGTGACCTGTCACAGCAGGGAGCAGGAAGTGGGTCTTGCCATTCTCCAGGAGAGCTCGGCCTTCCAGCTCTGGAGGCAGGCACGCTTTGCTGGGTGGTCCCTGTGTGTGTGGCCTCCCCTATCCCCTGGAGGAGGTGACAGTGCCTCCCCCACCTCCTCAACCACACAGCCTGAGAGGTGCTCCCCAGGTGCAGAGCCCAGAGCCCTGAAGCACTGCATCCCCTAGTGTTCAGTCAGAGCCTTGTTGCTGGAGGCTCGTGTGGGCAGATTAGATGACCCCAGACTGGCCTCGTACAGGATGTGATGGTGTGAGGGCCGCGCCTGCAGTCAGCCCTGATGATGATCTGAGAATCCGTCAGAACACTGATCAGAGCCCAGGAGGCTCTGCAGAGATGTCCCAATGCCTGTTTACCCCAGACTGGCAGTGCCACCATGGTGCAGAGCATCATGAGACTGGCTGAGAACCAGAAGTATCCCAGCTACCAGAAAACAGCTGTTTTGCTTTCTATTTTCTTTCCAAAACAGGAGGGACCTGCAGTTGGCCCAACTTGGTCTTGTCTTTGTGCTGCAAGCATCCAAGATTCAAGCAATGCCCCTTGAAAACCGTAAATGACTATGTGTGTCCTGGACCTTTGAATAGATACAGGAAAATGAGTGAAACGAAGACCAAGAAATCTTGGCATGCCAAAGATCTACTGTACTTTCTACGTGACACCAGGCCCAGGAATGCCATGGCTGTGACTGCACAGAACTGGCAGTCCCTGGCTGCGCAGGTGTTTTCCTGCAGACCCAGGCACATTAGTTGGAGAGTCAAATTTTTATCAGAATCTGTGAATATTATCTCTGGTTAATAATTACACAAAAGTTCTTCTAGATTAGAAAAAAAAATTCTTATTCTGTAAGTAAACTGAAATTGTACAGCCACTGGGCAGCTAAAATCTCATTTATAATAAATGTATATTTTGGTCTTTGTCCCTGGTTCCAGGCTCACAGCTCCCCAAATCCTTGGAATTTCTGAGCGATAAGAGCAATGGCAGCATCTTATGTTAAAATATTTGGTCTCCTGTCCTCAGTTCCTGAAGACACTCCTGAGCCACAAAGGTGAAACAGGTGCCTTGTTATTTATAACCAGTCCCTCTCTATCACGCCTGGGCTTATGTTAATGAGGTGACCTTTGGAAAGCCCCTCAGGATGGGACTGGTGGCCAGGGGAACACCACCATGATTATGGGGGTGGACTTCTCAGTCCTGCCCCACCCCTGACCTCAGGGAGGGCAGAGGGTCTGGAGGCTAATTGATCACCAGCGGCCAATGATTCAACCAATCATGTCTATGTAATGAGGTCTCCATAAAAACCCAAAAGGACGGGGTTTGGAGAGCTTCCAAGCTGTTGAACCAGGGCATATCCATGGGCGGGGCCCAAACCTCCAAGGTCCTCGATTGGGGACCTTGTCCTGTGTATGTCTTTCACCTGGCTTGACACATGTCCTTTGTAATAAACGGATCATCTAGTGAGTAAACTGGTTTTCTGAGTTCTGTGAGCTGGTCTAGCAAATTAATTGAACCCAAGGAAGGATGGTGGGAACCACCGATGTACATCAGTCAGAAGCCCAGGTGACAACCTGGGCTTGAGGTTGGCATTTGAAGTGAGCATGGCCTTGCGGGCCTGAGCCCTTAACCCATGGGGTCTGTGTTGTCTCCGGGTGGGTAAGTGTCACAACGGAGTGGAACTGTAAGACACCTGGCTAGTGTCAGACTGTTGCTTGGTGGTGGCAGAACTCCCACACATTGAAACTGGGTGCAGAACTGGAGCTAGTTTGGGCCCTGCCCATGGATATGCCCTGGTTCAACAGCCTGGAAGCTCTCCAAACCCCATCCTTTTGGGTTTTTATGGAGACTTCATTACACAGTCTGGTCCAGATTCTTCATGGAAGCCCAGTTTGACCAGAACTCCTTGCCCAGCCCTCCTTCACCAAGAGGACCTCCCTTCCCTTCCACCTGCCAGAGAGCACCCGCAGGAGCTGGCTCTGCAAATCCCCCAATTGGGGAGCTAGGAGCACTGTTACCCAGAAAGGCCAACGGGATATCAGGCTCATTTGCGGAAACACAAGCCGTAGTTCTTTTTAAACTCTTTCCATAGTTAAACCTTTTGCTGCTTGGATTGTATTCCTTTGTAACTTCATGCGCTGCATCCCGGTGGAATAGAAATAATTCTTTACAAACAGATAAGGTCACGGTAGGCTACCGCAGTGGTTCCCAAACTATTTCTTCATGATGACTCATTACCTGGAGGAGTGGGTTACATAATAAAATTGAGTAAAATTGTCTTTTCCCAAACAGAAAAAGCAAGCCAGTTGATTGTCTTGTCAGTTTTAAGTTTTTAATTTTCCCTGTATTGCTTATCTGCAGAAAATGAAAGGCTAGCACAATAATAAAACAGAGCGGCTGAGCATTAATCGGTATGATTATTTCCGTGGACATGCGGCCTTGATTTGATCTTTTATGCAATTATATCTTACATAATGGAATGAACTACATACTGTGCAGAGGCCAGCTGGGCGGCACACACCCTGGAAGATCCGCTTCCACCTTAAGAACTGTGAAGAAGTGGGTGGCGGCACCGGGCTGACCCCGACCCGCTCTCCATTCCCCCTGGGGCAGGAGGTCAGTCCAGTCCTAGGGGCACATGTCCTAAATGGGGCAGAGCTGAGAATCCGATCAGTTTAGCTCCAAGTCTTAGAATTGTTCCCCGTGGATGTAACTCATGCAATTCCCCAAACAACTCTGGGAAATAAAACACCAGTCTTCGCTGAGGGAGTACAAATTCAGACTCGGACGTGTCCGACCGCTGGCAGCACGGTCAGCCTGAGTGCCGGAGTCCCTGCCGGCCGCAGGCTGCTGGCGGGCGCGGGGCTGGCGGCGGCCACCACGCTGTCCCTCTGAGTCCCGCGCGTCCCCGGAGCGTCGGTTCTGCTGGGCCTGGCCGGCAGGCGCGTTATCCGAGCCGCGCGGCCTCCCCTAGGTCCGCCAGCCCGGAGAGGCGCCCACAGCGGGCTCGCCGGGCCGGCCGCACAGGCCCTACCTCCTCCCGCCGGGCGCGACCGCCCTTCCCACTGTCCGCACACGGTTCGCTCGGGCGACACCTACTGCCGCTTGTAGAAGGTTCAGAAGACAAGCAAGTTGCTAAAGTTTTCGCAAAGGTCCAGAGAGAAACCCCTCGGCGTCCTGAGGGCTCCGATGCGTGGCGGGAGGCGTGGCCTGGCGGGAGGTGGGGCGGGGCGGGGCGGGAGGTGGCGTGGCACGGAGGGCCGTGACTGGAGGTGGGAACGGGGCGGGGCGGGGAAGGTTGTGGGGCGTTACTTGGCCGGGGCGGGGCGGGGCGGAGGCGTGGCGCGCGGGCTGAAGGCGGACGCGAGCCGTGCAGCTGTCCCGGGAGCCCCGGAAGCTGGAGGCTGAACCCCACAGGTTCGCTCCTCAGCCTCTGACCCCGGCGGGCAGGGCGTGGCCCGGTGCGAAGACAGTGTGGTGGCCGCCTGGATAACTGGACTTGCCTGGAGGTTGTCGGAGACTACCGGATTCTGGTCAGCGGGATCCTCACGGCCGGGGGAGGCCCGGGGACGACCTTGAGGAGGAGATAGCAGTGGAAGCCTGTCCCCTAAGCAGGGAGCGCTGCGTCCGAGGCATCAGGGCGTAGCCGAAAATGCTGGTGCCAGAGGGCGAGCCAGTCGCTCCAAACCCACAAGTTGCTCACGGATAAACCCCAATCAGTTCCTGGACTCTGACATCTTTCGGAGCAGGAGAAGGAAATAAAACTAGCCGATTCTCCAGTCCAGCCCGAGATGGGCTCTCACATCTATCCACCTTTGCACGGGGTCCCTGACGACTTCACAGGGGCCCTGACCCGTCATGACCAATCCCCTCCCGGTCAGCTCCTGAATTGGTGCCCTTATTGGAGGAGTGGCCCAGTGACCCCTCTCAGGGTGAGAGGTTCTTTTTATCCACAAGGGGAGATACTTGTGAACAATACTGTGAATATACTTGTGAACAAATAAGAACACATAATATTAAAATATGCTGGCAAGGTCTCCCTCCCACTCCCTCTCCCCACCCCCTCCCTCCCTCTCTTTCCTGACAAGAACTACAGTTCTGTGTATCAACATGGGCAAATCTCCAAAGCATAATATTGAACAACAAAAAAGCTCACTTGAGAGTCAGAGCCTTCTAGAGGCACCATGCCATACAAAGAAATGTTGCAGCTATAGACATCTCAGAATAACAAGGCTTATTACTAGCCTCATCCTCTTCATCTGAACACTCAGTGAGCCCCCATTCGTCATCTATGTCCATTTCAAATACTCGTAGGTGACGGAGATTTGAGCTTAGCTAAAGAAGAAAGGACAAATCAAAAAATTTTAAATCAGTGGCTTAACTAATACTGTATATATATGTAAGGAATTAGAAATCAGAAGTTGGAACAAAGAATGGTTTTATACGAGTTAATTTCCCTTCAATTTACAACAAAATCACCAAATTCAGCCTTCACTGTGTATGAAAGGATCTCCACATCAAAGTGACTTCATGATAATTAAAATCTAGAATTGTTATTAATTACTTAGTACACTTTCTCAGAACAAGAGAAGCAAACAGCTAAGGCCACTACACACTTGTACTCAACAAAAGTCATATGCAGCACACAAAAAAGATGCTGACAAAATAGGGATGGCAGTCTTAATTTTGTGATCCATGGTTGCAAACTACGAATAATAGGCTAACCTACGTTCCCACTCCTTTTTTTTTATTGCAATTTTTAAAAAGCCATCCAGGTGACAGGTTGCAGACCTGCCAGATGTGGATGTGATTCTAGAGCTCAGCCCGCCACCGTGAGAATAAAGCTAGGTGCAAACCCTTTTAACTCCCCCCCCCCCCAAAAAGTCATCCAGGTGAGCAAGTTTTGAAAGAAAAGATCAAATGGACTCCTTTGCACCAGTCTTTGAAGCTGTTTATCAGGACCCTCCTGGCCTGCCTGGACAGAGAGCAGGAGAGCCTCCTCTGGGGCCATCTGCCTCCTCCACCACCTGGGGCTCTTTCAGCCAGCCCTCCTGGTGGCGAACAGTGGTTCTTCCTTTCAAAGCTCTGAACTTGAACATAAAATAGTGGATTTGGGTATGTAACCCGGCTAGCCATGTGACTGGTGAGTGTGCATCACTTCTTCATCTTGACGTGTTTCATGACGTGCATGTGAAATCAGGGTGTGAATAGAGGGACCACTTCAGGGTCAACAGGGGCGAGGGCAGGGGCAGGGCTTGGGAAGGCCCTGGATGACGGCTCTGAAGAGTTCTGCCCCCACCCCAGGACACTCTGGAGGACGAGATAAGGCTGAGGACCTGGCTGCTCAGAGGCCAAAATGCATTGTTTTATATAGTTGGCAGTGCTGGCACAATTTCCCTACCCTCACACAACAGGTGGGGAACCTGCAGGTAGGCTGAGGTTGAGGGGGCCTCCTAACATCCTGTGTGCTGGCTCCTATGTGACTTCGGGGACCCAAGATGGAGAATCTCACAACCCAAAGCAGCCTAGGATACTTAATGGGGGATAGCAGCAGGCGCCCAGCTCGTTCCAGTGGGAAGCAGGAGTCAGGGCCAGGGCAGCACAGGGTTGAAGGCAGAGCCCTCATCTTCTCCCTCCACCCACTGCACCCCTGTTGTTCCCATGGCTTTGTTCCTCTCTGGCCCCCACACACAGATTCCTCACCAGTGCCTCCCCCTCCTCCCTTCATCTATCCTCCCTTCCCCTTTGCCCCTCCTCTTCCCCCCTCTGCCCATCCCCCACCCCTTCCCTCCCTGGAAGAAGTACTAATGTCCACCAAGTGCCAGGCACTCTGGGAGGTGCTGAGATAAAAAGATGGAAGCCTAATCCCAATCCCAGGCCTCACATGTCGATGCTCTAACTGCTTTGTAACCCAGGCCTGGGAGCCAGAGGGAGCGGTTGATTTTGCCTCCCTCAAGAGAGTCAAGAATGGCATCACCTGTGCACGAAGACATCTCTGCTGAGAGTCAAACTGCTTAGTAGGCCAGATAAAATCTTTAGGTGTGGGGGAGAAATATATATCCTACATGGAAAGGGAAAAAATCGACCATTAGATACCCAAGTGTGCTTTCAACACAGAAACAATGACTGAAACAGGCAGTGCTCAAGGAAGAGGCCCCACAACTACAGCCCTTCTTCAGATGAGGCTACAGGCTGAACATACCAGAGCCCCAGGCCGCCCCCGGGGGAATGGCAGCAAGGACTCTAATCCAGTCTGCAGAATGCGGGTGGCAAGGGCCCGAAGCCGAGCCCGAGCCAGGGCTGGGCTGGGGCTGGGCAACAGGGAGAGGGATCAACCTGCAAATTTTATGTCTTTGTAAGCGTTTCAAGAAACTCCAAATGTCTACACTTTGGGATGTACAACGGTTACCGTTTCCCTAAAATATTTCCTGAGACATACTGAAGCTCAGGAAATAGTCGTGTTTTTCATGGCAAATTTCAGGCAGATTGGTAAAGCTCAGTGGCCACTTCCTATTCACGTGTGACACAGCTGCTGATGGCCTAGAAGACGTGGAGCCAGATAGGGGTCCCTAGCTGCAGGCCACAAGGCTGCCAGCAGCGTTGTTCTTTAGGACACAGAACAGAAAATCTCATGGAGCAGTGTGTTTGGCATGTAGCTTCATGGTTTCAGTTGCATGTACAGGTGTAAAATAGGCTTCTTTCCAGGGCTGTCAGTTAAACTCATACCTAGTTCATGAGCACCATTCTGCTCCCTCGTGTGTTTACCACAGATCAACACGTTTCCCCCAGGTCTGCTTATGCGAATCATAACTACTATATGTAATCCAGTTAACAATTACGCATATCTATTAAGAAGCAAGTGCAGGAAAACACATTTCTAAGAAAAGTAGGTGTGAAAAGAGTAGACACATACATGTTCCTTTTTAAGAAATGTGTTGCAGAAGCAGCTGTAAAAGACGTGGGGGAAGGAACTAGAAGCTCACAGGGCTCTGCATCATGAAAGGTGCCCTGGACACAAGGAAACGTGGCCTCACATGAACTCAGCGGCCAAATCGGAGACTCTCTTCAAAGCAGTAAGATATGTATGTGTCGAGGTTGTTTCAATTTACCACGGGATCCCGACTGCCAGGAGAGCACTGCTGCATAACAGAGCTGACCGTCGCCCTCTACAGACAGACCGTGTCTAATTGAAAGGTTATTTAGCGCGAACAAGAAGGTAAATGGATGACAAATAAAAGCCTCGTTTTAAGTATATCATCAGAAATAATTTTTAGCTCGTTTCAGAAAACTGCCTAATTTTGAGTGAAAGTAGTAAGGACCACAAAAGTCTAACTTTTCAAGCACCACCTTTGTATTAAGCATTTGAAGTGAGCCAAATACTGATTCATTTTAGGTCATGTGTTTTTGAGATTTTTAATGTGCCATAAAGGTAAAGGGTCATGCAGTAGAAAAAGGTCCTCTTCTCTCGACGCTGAGGCACAAACACGCATGAAAACACATTAGTTCTGCTTTCTACCAAGCTGTGGTGTGTGGTATGCTCTGAACTTTCTTTTCTGTCTAAAGTCTATCTGAGACTTTTTTGGAGATGTGTACCTTGTTCTTTTTAACAGCTACCCCCTATCTCATGTCAGTGACTTTCAGCAGGAAGCATTTTGGAAATCTGTGAGCCTGACAGCAGCTGGGCAGTGCTGGCCATCTTGCTATGGGAGACTGACCACTGACTCCAATCGTCCGCCCATATGAAAAGCTCATGTACAATTATCTGTCTAGAACTCCAGTTCACAAAGGATTTGGGCTTGGTCATTAACAATTTCAACTTCCTGCATTCCCCATGCCTGCGACTGCCATATAATTGGCAGGAAGCATGGACTTTGCCGTGAGTTGTACATCGTTTCTGAAAATCGTGATGTTGCCCACGATTCTGGAGATGCCCAGAGTCCACCTCTGAGCTCGTGTGTGGTTAACTGGGTGCCCCCAACCCCTCACTGTGATCCTCATGAGTGGTCTTTTGGACCCAAGCACTTAAGAGTGAAATGTATCACTTCATTATCAGTGATTTCCTTTCCTTTCTCTTTTTTTTGTTCAGTTAGGACACTACTGATTTCTGAAAGTATGTATGTAAGAAAGTTATAGGTATGACTTCAGGCTGGTAGAGGGGGCACTGGATCTGAAGGGCCAGCTGTAACCTAATAAGTTACTGTAATTTGGTTAACTAGGCCCCTGTGAGGGCCATTTACACTGAGTCCAGCTTTTAAATGCTGTTTATTTGCATTAGCTCCCTAAAACCGCCTTCATACAGAGCCAGATTCAAACAAGGCAAGGAAAACCTAAACATGGGCTAGAAATAGGTAATACTGCAGTGTTCAATGTCATAAAAATAACCAGTCTCATTTCCTCGTGCATTTAAAGTAATACTGACATTAAAGCAAAGGTACTTTATTTCCACCACCTGGACCATCACGACACTGGGCCAAGCCCCCAGGCTGGGCTGAGACGCAGCTCCAAGCCCACAGTGCCTCCTGTGTTCTGCTCAGAGTTCCTGTAGGTATACGTATCTTTGGGTCCAAACTCAAATAAAAAAACTTGTGGGGAGGGACAACCATGAGACAGTTAACAACATTTGAGTGGTTGGATAGCTATGTTAAGGAATCCTCTTTAGATGCAAATAGTGGTATTTTGGTTATGTTAAAAGTGAGTTCATATCTTTTAAAGACAAACTATATACTCTAAGTATTTGTGGATATGATACGCCTGGAATTTGTTGCAAAACAGTGCAGTTGGGGAACAGGGGACCGGTTAGGGAGGGGGAATAGATGAAATAAAATTGGGTACAAGACACAGAAATGGAAAAGCAGGTAGGTCTCTTCAAGTACCTGTACCAAGCTGAACAGCTAATGAAAATGTGGACACAAACTGAGAAATTATAAATGAGTATTTATATAAGGTTTTAACCCAGTTAAAACTACAATAGTGAAGAGGAAGAATCATGTCAAAAAGACAGGTCAACATAGAGGTGCCTGTATTAAGTCGGATTTGGGATGACTTAAGCATCAAATATGAATCATGAGTGTATTTGTTTGGAACATACTCAACAAATGTCCATGAGTGCATAGTGACCAGAAAAGGGAAGGAGAGAGGATTACTCTTTTTGCAACTACACAATAACTGATTCAGACAAAGATCATTAATTGATGCCAAAACAAAGATGTGGGAACAGGCTCTTCCCATACAGCAAAGTATCACCCTATGGATTACCTACTCACCAGAAAGAGGACAAAGTGCATCCGCAGCAGAGCAGTGGGCAAGCAGCCCCGCCTCACTGTGGAGCCTGAAATTGCCTGCCACCTGACGACAGACAGGATTAAGCGCACGCAGCATCACCTAGTCTTCTTTCTACAAATGGCGAACTTGAGTCCAGTCAAGCTTCTCAGCTTTATTTCCAGTTTACACAAAATAAACACAAGAGCCTGAGGAACCAGCATGTGGCCTGAAGAGGAGACATCGGTTAGCTCCAGAACCCTAGACTATTGTAAGAGTCGAGTCAATGTCATTAAAAAAAAAAAAAAGCCAAAACCCACGTAAGTATAGAATTCAACTTGTAGGAAATGCCCAGCAAAGGTTTCCCTATAGGGACGGAAGACAGACTTGTATAGTTGCTGGGGGCGGAAGTGGGAATGGCTGTTCTCTAAGAATGATGGTACTCTTAAATTACAAGGGTGAATTGTATGGTATATGATTTACCATCTCAATGAAGTTTTTAAGCTAACTTATAGTAGGTAAAAAAAAAAAGTGGGAAGACTCTTCTAGATTAAATTGCCTCAAGACACCTACCAGCCAAATGCAGCAGGGGAGCCTAGGTTAGACCCTAAAGGTGGGAGTGGGGAGAGGGCATCATAGCTTTCTAGTTGTACATAAGCTATACCTTAACAGAACTGATTTTGAAAACCTCTAGGACAGTGGGGAAATCCCAGTATGGACTGGATGCCCTAGTCTGTGGATTTGCTCATCTTCCCAGGCCATGAAGGTGGTGGGTGAACCTGACCTTCTGGGGCCTGTCACTGACCTGTGCCCTCAGAGATGCTAGGCTATACTGCCCATCTTGCCTTCTCCCAGGGGCCTTCGTAATCCCGTGGCCATTTGCCCTTTCTGCAGCTAGGTTTGGGCAACCTTCTGGCCTTCTCAAAACTAAACATAGTATGTTTTCAGACACACATACATGGTAGACTGATGGACATAGCCAGTCCCGGTTACCTCCTGAGAGGAGCATAAGCAACCGCGGAGCACTCACAGGAGGGTGGTGGTGCTTCTACTCCCAGGTTTCACACCTCTTGGGTGCTTGTGGCATGCATGCCTTGATGCCCTCCCTTTGAGCATGGGCTGGACCTGGTGACTTAACAGAGCAGAAGCGAAGGGACACCTTTTCTATGACTAGGTTAAGACTGTGACTCCTGTCTTGCTGAATTCT
Source organism: Smutsia gigantea (assembly GCA_032199065.1). Lineage (NCBI taxonomy): Eukaryota > Metazoa > Chordata > Mammalia > Pholidota > Manidae > Smutsia > Smutsia gigantea. The sequence continues at coordinate 807 of JAVSCE010004695.1, read as the reverse complement.
GCCTTCAGGAACACGTGCTGTCATGAATCCAGCTGCCAGGTTGTTGAGAAAAGCCCTTCCCCTGAACCTCTTCACCTGGGTCACTCTTCAGTTAGGCCACCCTACTGCACAGACACTGTTATCTAACAGGTTCCCAGCTCTTGGCATCTCACCTGCCCACCCCCCCCTTGTAAAACCTGCAGGGCAGCAACCTCTCTCCCATGACAACCACCCTTCCCTAACATCCAGCAAAAGGCAGTGATGTCAGTGATACTTTTTGGGAAAATAAAAGCAATCCAGGGTGTGGTCAGGGGAAGCAATACATGAGCAGAAGATATATACACCTGCCTGGGCACCGTCCTCCGTGGACACCACCTGTCCTGTCACACAGACAACATGAAGACAGACTAAAACTCACAGCCAGGGAAGCCCAGCATTGACTACAGACCAGCCAAGTAGCCTGTCAAGTGCTGCAGGACAGGCAGTCATACATCAACTACATGAGGACAGGAGTGGTTGTTGAGACAAGAGCCCAGAACACATGCACAATTGAATGGTTCTTGGCTGTTTCTCTACATTGCTGACAGGTCACCCACGACATACACATCAAATTCTTACATTTACACACCTCACTGTAAAGGGCTTCCAGTATAACTCCCACCTTTTGGACCTGGCCAGAAAGACCTCACATGGACCTTGGAAACCTCCCCTTGCAAGGAGGCAACCAGCCATTCATGTGGGCTAGATGCCCTTTGCAGGGGAGTACAGCTTGCCTGCTGACCTCCCATTGAACTTTGTCAAGAATCTCATGTAATTATTTGAGCCTTA
>JAVSCE010004694.1:0-37295 GCA_032199065.1 Smutsia gigantea | reverse complement strand
AATTATTTCTTCAAAGACTTTCTATCCCTTTTTCTCTCTCTTCTTCCTCTGGTACTCCTATAATGCGAATATTGTTCCGTTTGGATTGGTCACACAGTTCTCTTAATATTCTTTCATTCCTAGAAATCCTTTTATCTCTCTCTGCCTCAGTTGCTCTGTACTCCTGTTCTCTGTTTTCTATTCCATTAACAGTCTCTTGCATCTCATCCATTCTGCTATTAAGCCCGTCGATCGCTTGTCTGATTTCTGTATTGTCTTTCCTCAGTTCCCTCACTTCCTCCCTCAGCTCTTGCACATTTCTCTGTAGGTCCATCAGCATGGTTATGACTTTTATTCTGAATTCTTTTTCAGGGAGGCTGTGCATTTCCATCCCTTCAGACTCCCTCTCTGGGGTTGTCTGGTTGATTTTGGTCTGAACCATATTCCTCTGTCTTTTCATGGCTGTATAATTTGGTCACTGATAGTTGCCACGTATGTCAGCTGGGCTCTTTAAGACTTTAAAAAGAGAAGAAAAAAAAAGAAAAAAAAAGAGAAAAAAGAAAAAAAAGAAAAAAAGAAAGAAAAGAAAAAACAAAAACAAAACAAAAAAAACAAACAAACAAAAAAATGCCCACTGGACGTAGATTCTGTGGGAATGCTCTAGGTGGCGCTATTGCCCCACTATTCTACAGCTGTGACTGTGCCGCTCTGCAGGGCCCTTTATCGCTCTGGCAGGGGTGGGAACGAATAGGAGGCTGTTGATCTCAGTGAGAAGTGTTAAGTATGGCTACGCTTCCTCAGTCGCCAGCTAAGGCGTCTGAAACTCCCCACGACTCCCAGCCTGCTGGGCTGAGTGTGCTGGGGCGATCCGGCTCCTTCGCTGGGCTCCTGTCTCTTTAAGACCGCTGAAGAAAGCGGGCACTTTTTTTTTTCCTTCCCGGGAGCCAGCTGCAAGCACCCTGGCGCATTCCCCACTCAGATCCTGCCCTTCTGTCTCTCCAATCTCCGCTGCACTGCGCAATGTGGGTCAGCGCTCCCCGCACAGATCACCGGGGCTGGCTACTTCGCGGGGTGTGCTTCCACTCCCTCCCGGCTCTGAATCCTCTCCTCCAGCCGGTGCGCTGGGGTGGGGGAGGGCTCGGGTCCCGCCAGGTGGCGGCTCCGTATCTTACCCGCCTCTTGGGGTGCCGAGTGCTCTCGGGTGTAGCTGCATGCTGTGCGCTTTCCTGTGTATTCTCGTCTCTCTTTTAGGAATAGATGTATTTTCTGTGTTTTCGTAGATATATATAGTGTTGGGAGGAGATTTCTGCCACCCTGCTCACACCGCCATCTTCCCGGATGTCCGAAAATGGAGGGATTTAAAAGCAGATTAGATGAAGTAGAGGAGACAGGAAATGAAATAGAAATTAGAGAACAGGAATACAAAGAAGATGAGGCACAGAGAGAAAAAAGGATCTCTAAGAATGAAAGAATATTAAGAGAACTGTGTGACCAATCCAAACAGAACAATATTTGCATTATAGGGATACCAGAAGAAGAAGGGAGAGAAAAAGGGATAGAAAGTGTCTTTGAGGAGGTAATTGCTGAAAACTTCCCCAATCTGGGGAAGGAGACAGTTTTTCAGGCCATGGGGTGCACAGAATTCCCAATGCAAGGGACCTAAGGAAGACAACACCAAGACATAATAATTAAAATAGCAAAGATCAAGGATAAGGACAGAGTGCTAAAAGCAGTCAGAGAGAGAAAAAAGATCACCTACAAAGGAAAATCCATCAGGCTATCAGACTTCTCAGCAAAAACCTTACAGGCCAGAAGGGAGTGGCATGATATATTTAATACAATGAAACAGAATGGCCTGGAACCAAGAATACTATACCTGGCAAGATTATCATTTAAATCTGAAGGAGGAATTGAACAATTTCCAGATAAGCAAAAGCTGAGAGAATTTACCTCCCATAAACCATCTCTACAGTGTATTTTGGAGGGACTGCTATAGATGGAACAGTTCCTAAGGCTAAATAGCTGTCACCAGAGGAAACAAAACCACAGCAAAGAAAGTAGAATAATGAATTACTAAGCAAATGCAAAATCTACCCCCAAAGTCAGTCAAGGGATAGACAAAGAGAACAGAATATGATAACTAATATATAAAGAATGGAGGAGGAAGAAAAAGGTGGAAAAAAAAAGAACCTTTCAATTGTGTTTGTAATAACATACTGAGTTAACTTAGACTGTTAGATGGTAAAGAAGTTACCCTTAAACCTTTGGTAACCATGACTCTAAAGCTTGCAATGGCAATAAGTAAATACCTATCGATAATCACCCTAAATGTAAATGGTCTGAAGGCACCAATCAAAAGAAACGGAGTCGCTGAATGGATAAAAAAGCAAGACCTAAAAAAACTGAAGGAACAAAACAGCAGGAGACTCACAGAACCCAAGAACGGACTAATAGTTACCAAAGGGAAAGGGACTGGGGAGGATGGGTGGGAAGGGAGGAGTAAGGGGGAAGAAGGGACATTACAATTAGCAGATGTAATGTTCGGGGGGCACGGGGAGGGCTGTACAACCCAGAGAGGACAAGTAGTGACTCTATGGCATCTCACTATGCTGATGGACAGTGAGTGCAATGGGGTTGGGGGGGGAGACCTGATGAAGGGGGTAGTGTAATCACCATAATATTACTCATTTAATTGTAGATTAATGATATCAAAATAAACTAAAATAAATTAATCTCAAAAAAAAAACTAAAAAAAAAAGCAAGACCTATCTATATGCTGCCTACAAGAGACTCACTTCAAACCCAAAGACATACACAGGTTAAAAGTGAAGGTATGGAAAAAAATATTTCATGCAATTAATAGGGAAAAAAAACAGGATTTGCAGTACTTGTATCAGACAAAATAGACTTCAAAACAAAGAAAGTCACAAGAGACAAAGAAGGACATTACATAATGATAAAAGGGTCATTCCAACAAGAGGATATAACCATTATACATATCTATGCACCCAACATAGGAGCACCTACATATGTAAAACAAATACTCACAGAATTAAAGGGGAAAATAGAATGCAATGCATTCATTCTAGGAGACTTCAACACACCACTCACTCCAAAGGACAGATCAACCAGACAGAAAATAAGTAAGGAGACAGAGGCACTGAACAACACAGTAGAACAGATGGACCTAACGGACATTTACAGAACACTCCACCCAAAAGGAACAGGATACCCATAATTCTCAAGTGCATACGGAACATTTTCAAGAATAGACCATATACCTGGCCACAAAAAGAACCTCAGTAAATTAAAAAGCACTGAAATGGTACCAACAAGCTTCTCAGACCACAAAGGTATGACACTAGAAATAAATTATGCAAAGAAAATGAAAAACACCATAAACACACGGAGGGTTAACAACATCCTCCTAAATAATCAATTGATCAATGACCAAATAACAACAGAGATCAAACAATATATGAAGACAAATTAAAACAATAATTCAACACCGTAAAATCTGTGGGACACAGTGAAGGCTGCGCTAAGAGGGAAGTATATTGCAATACAGGCTTACCTCAGGAAAGAAGAACAATCCCATATGAACAGTCTAAACTCACTATTAACAAAACCAGTAAAGAAGAACAAATGAGGCCCAAAGTCAGAAGAAGGAGGGACATAATAAAGATCAGAGAAGAAATAAATAAAATAAAGAAGAATAAAACAATAGAATCAATGAAAGCAGGAGCTAGTTCTTAGAGAAAATAAACAAAATAGATAAACCCCTAGCCAGACTTATCAAGTAAAAAAGAGAGTCTGCACACATAAACAAAATCAGAAATGAGAAAGGAACTATCACTATGGACACCACAGAAACACAAAGACTTATTAAAGAATACTATGAAAAATTATATAGTAACAAACTGGATAACCTAGAAGAAATGGACAGCTTTCTAGAAAAATACAACCTTCCAAGGCTGACCCAGAATGAAATAGAAAATCTGAACAGACCAATAACCAGCAACGAAATTGAATTGGTAATCAAAAAACTACCTAAGAACAAAATCCATAGACCATATGGTTTCACTGCTGAATTTATCAAACATTTAGTGAAGACCTAATACCCATCCTCCATAAACTTTTCCAAAAAGTAGAAGAGGAGGGAATACTTCCAAACTCATTCTATGAGGCAAGCATTGCTCTAATACCAAAACCAGGCAAACACACCACAAACAAAAAAAATTACAGACCAATATCCCTGATGAACATAGATGCAAAAATACTCAACAAAATATTAGCAAATCAAGTTAAAAATACATCAAACAAATCATCCATTATGACAAAGTATGATTTATTCCAGTGATGCAAGGATGGTACAATATTAGAAAATCCATCAACATCATCCACCTCATCAACAAAAAGAACAGAAACCACATGATCATCTCCATAGATGCTGAAAAAGCATTTGATAAAATTCAACGTCCACTCATAATAAAAACTCTCAGTAAATTCGGTATACAGCACAAGTACCTCAACATAATAAAGGTAATATATGACAAAGCCACAGCCAACATCATACTTCACAGCAAGAAGTTGAAAGCTTTTCCTTTAGGATTGGGAATAAGACAAGGATGCCCACTCTCCCTACTTCTATTCAACATAGTACTGGAAGTTCTAGCCACGGCAATCAGACAACACAAAGAAATAAAAGGCATCCAGACTGGCAAGGAAGAAGTTAAAATGTCCCTGTCTGCAGATGACATGATATTGTACATAAAAAACCCTAAAGAATCCACTCCAAAACTACTAGAACTAATATCTGAATTCAGCAAAGTTGCAGGATACAAAATTAATATGCAGAAATCTTTGCCATTTCTATATACTAAAAATGAACTAGCAGCAAGAGAAATCAGGAAAACAATTCCATTCACAACTGCATCAAAAAGAAAAAATACCTAGGAATAAACCTAACCAAGGAAGTGAAAGACCTTTGCTCTGAAAACTACAAGACTCTCATTAGAGAAATTAAAGAAGATACCAATAAATGGAAATACATCCCGTGCTCATGGATAGAAAGAATTAATATTGTCAAAATGGCCATCCTGCCTAAAGCAATCTACAGATTTAATGCAATTCCTATCAAAATACCAACAGCATTCTTCAATGAACCAGAGAAAATCATTCTAAAATTCATATGGAACCACAAAAGGTCCCGAATAACCAAAGCAATCCTGAGAAGGAAGAAATACTGGGGGGATTACGCTCCCCAACTTCAAGCTCTACTACAAAGCCACAGTAAACAAGACAATTTGATACTGGCACAAGAACAGAACCATAGACCAATAGAACAGACTAGAGAGCCCAGATATAAACCCAACCATATATGGTCAATTAATGTACGATAAAGAAGCTGGACATGGGGAAATGACAGCCTCTTCAACTGGTGTTGGCAAAACTGGATGGCTACATGCAAGAGAATGAAACTGAATTATTGTTTAACCCCATACACAAAAGTAAACTCAAAATGGATCAAAGACCTGAATGTAAGTCATGAAACCATAAAACTCTTAGAAGACAACATAGGCAAAAATCTCCTGAATATAAGCATGAGCAATTTCTTCCTGAATGCATCTCCTCGAGTAAGGGAAACAAAAGCAAAAATGAACACATGGAACTACACCAAACTAAAAAGCTTTTGTATGGCAAAGGACACCATCAACAGAACAAAAAGGCATCCTACTGTATGGGAGAATATATTTGTAAATGGCATATCCAACAAGGGGTTAACATCCAAAATATTTAAAGAACTCACACACTTCAACACCCAAAAAGCAAATAACCCGATTAAAAAATGGGCAGAGGACATGAAGAGACAATCCTCCAAAGAAGAAATTCAGATGGCCAACAGACACATGAAAAGATGCTCCACATCACTAATTATCAGGGCAATGCAAATTAAAACCACAATGAGATATCACCTCACACCAGTAAGGATGGCCAGCAATGAAAAGAGCAGAACAACAAATGCTGATGAGGATGTGGAGAAAGGGGAACACTCCTACACTGCTGGTGGGAATGTAAGCTAGTTCAACCATTGTGGAAAGCAATATGGAGACTCCTCAAAAAACTAAAAATACAAATATCTTTTGTCCCAGGAATCCCACTCCTTGGAATTTATCCAAAGAATACAAGTTCTCAGATTCAAAAAGACGTATGTACCCCTATGTTTATTGCAGCACTATTTACAATAGCCAAGATATGGAAGCAACCAAAGTGTCCATCAGTAGATGAATGGATAAAGAAGATGTGGTACATATACACAATGGAATACTATTCAGCCATAAGAAAGAAACAAATCCTACCATTTGCATCAACATGGGTGGAGCTGGAGGATATTATGCTCAGTGAAATAAGCCAGACAGAGAAAGACAAGTGCCAAATGATTTCCCTCATTTGTGGAGTATAACAACGAAGCAAAATTGAAGGAACAAAATAGCAGCAGTCTCACAGACTCCAAGAAAGGACTAGTGGTTACCAAAGGGGACGCATGTGGGAAGGCAGGTGGGGAGGGAGGGGAAGAGGATTGAGGAGTATTATGTTTAGTACACATGTTGTGGGGTGTCACAAGGGAAACAGTCTAGCACAGAGTAGGTAAACAGTGAATCTGTGGCATCTTACTACACTGATGGACAGTGACTGCATTGGGGTACAAGTGTGGACTTTATAATATGGGTAAAAGTAGTAACCATATTGTTTTTTCATGTGAAACCTTCATAAGAGTGTATATCAATAATACCTTAATAAAAAATTTAGAAAATAGCATTTGACAATATCCAACATCCACTGATGATAAAAACTCTCAACAAATTGGGTATAGAGGGCAAGTACCTCAAGGTAGTAAAGGCCATATAGGACAAATCCACAGCCAATATCATACTCAGCAGCAGGAAGCTGAAAGCTTTTCCTTTAAGATCAGGAGCAAGACAAGGATGCCCACTCTCCCCACTTTTATTTAACAATGTTCTGGAGGTCCTAGGCACAGCAATCAGACAACACAGAAAATTAAAAGCATTCAGATTATTAAGGAAGAAGTTAAACTGTCACTGTTTGCAGATGACATGATATTGTACATAGAAACCCCTAAAGAATCCACCCCAAAACTACTAGAACTAATAACTGAATTCAGCAAAGTTGCAGCATACAAAATGAATACACAGAAGTCTGTTGCATTCCTATATACTAACAATGATCTAGCAGAAAGAAAATTCACAAAAACAATTCCATTCACAATTGCATTAAAAAGAATAAATACCTAGGAATAAACCTAAGCAAAGAAATGAAAGACCTATACTTTGAAAACTACAAGACACTCATGAGAGAAATGAATGAAGATACCAATAAATGGAAATACATCCTGTGCTCATGGATAGGAAGAATTAATATAGTCAAAATGGGCATCCTGCCTAAAGCAATCTACAGATTCAATGCAATCCCTATCAAAATACCAATGGCAGTCTTCAACGAACTAGAGCAAATAGTTCTAAAATTCATATGGAACCACAAAAGACCCCGAATACCCTTAGCAATCCTGAGAAGGAAGAATAAAGCAGGGAGGATTACACTCCCCAACTTCAAGCTCTACTACGAGGCCACAGTAATCAAGACAATTTGGTACTGGCATAAGAACAGACCCATAGACCAATGGAACAGAATAGAGAGCCCAGATATAAACCCAAGCATATATGGTCATTTAATATATGATAAAGGAGCAATGGATATACAATGGGGAATTGACAGCCTCTTCAACAACTGATATTGGCAAAACTGGACAGCTACATGCAAGAGAATGAAACTGGATTATTGTCTAACTCCATATACAAAAGTAAACTCAAAATGGATCAAACACCTGAATGTAAGTCATGAAGCCATAAAACTCTTATAAGTAAACATAGGCAAACATCTCTTGAATATAAAAATTGGAAATTTTCCCTGAATGCATCTCCTCGGGCAAGGGAAACAAAAGCAAAAATGAAGAAATAGGACTACATCAAGCTCAAAAGCTTCTGCACAGCAAAGGACACCATCAGTAGAATGAAAATGCATCCCACAGTATGGGAGAATATATTTTAAACAACATATCCAACAAGGGATTAACATCCAAAATATATAAAGAACTCACATGCCTCAACACCCCAAAATCAAATAACCTTATTAAAAATTGGGCAGAGTATACGAATAGACAATTCTCCAAAGAAGAGATTCACATGGCCAGCAGGCCCATGAAAAGATGCTCCACATCACTAATTATTAGGGAAATGCAAATTAAAACCACAATGAGATATCACCTCACACCAGTTAGGATGGCCAACATCCAATAGACAAACAACAACATATGCTGGCGAGGATATGGAGAAAGGGGAACCCTCCTACACTGCTGGTGGGAATGTAAACTAGTTCAACCATTGTGGAAAGCAATATGGAGGTTCCTCAAAAAAACTAAAAATAGAAATACCATTTGACCAGGGAATCTAGGAACTTACCCAAAGAAAACAAGATCCCAGATTGAAGAAGACATATGCACCCCTATGTTTATTGCAGCACTATTTACAATAGCCAAGAAATGGAAGCAACCTAAGTGTCCATCAGTAGATGAATGGATGAAGAAGAAGTGGTACATATACACAATGGAATACTATTCAGCCATAAGAAGAAAACAAATCCTACCATTTGCAACACATGGATGGAGCTAGAGGGTATTATACTCAGTGAAATAAGCCAGGCGGAATAAGACAAGTACCAAATGATTTCCCTTATTTGTGGAGTATAACAAAGAAACAAAAGTGAAGGAACAAAACAGCAGCAGACTCACAGACTCCAAGAAGGGGCTAAAGGTTACTAAAGGGGAGGGGTTGGGGAGGATGGGTGAGGAGGGAGGGAGAAGGGGATTGATGGGTATTATGATTGGTACACATGGTGTGGGGGGGTCACGGGGAAGACAGTGTAGCACAGAGAAGGCAAACAGTGACTCTGTGGCCTCTTACTACACTGATGGACAGTGACTTCAATGGGGTAAGGTGGGGGACTTGATAATATGGGTGAATGTAGTAACCACAATGTTAAACCTTCATAAGAGAGTATATTAATGATACCTTAATAAAAAAAATAGTACAATGAAAAAATTTTAAATGTCATCAAATTCTACCTGGCTATTGCTGCCTACTGTGGGCTGAGCCTGGGATGGCTCTGTTTAAAAAGGAAAATCATTTAGTGTCGGATGTTAAAGATGTATCAACATCAAAGTGAGACCTTCTTGAAGGACTGAAAATGAACTGAAAGGACAAAAATTTTTTATGTGACTCCAAACCACCATCTATCCGGTCTACATTCTGAGAAATACTTCTACAACATTACTTTTCTTTTTATTGAGATTGAACTTGCACTTAGTTGAGTGCACAAATCTTAAATGTAGCACTTAATGAGTTTTTACCTATGTATATACCAGTGTAACCAAGGCCTAGCTCAAGATACAGAATTTTCCAGCAAGGAGGACAGACAGGCTGTAAACCTGTCTGTTAAAGGGTGTGTTCTCATGGAATTTATAGTTTTTTCCTCATGCTACCCCTAGTGCCTAGCACAGTGCTAATAGACAGTAGGTGCTCACTCGCTTTCTTCCTTTGTGGCTTCTCTGTATATTTTTTCTATTGGTTTTCGACAAAGAACATGTTATTTGTGAGTTAAAACCTGGTTTTACTTGAACTCTAAGTTTCCAGAGTGTCTGATCCAGAAACTACCAATCAAAATCAGAATGAACCCTTTGAACATAAACCCCACAACCTGGGCTAAGCAGCAAGAAATATCCAAACAGAAGAACCCAGGGACAATTCTGTTTGAGATGCAAACAATGCTCCAGATTCCCAATTCCACCCCACCCACCTCCACTAATCAGTATTTTGTGGGTTCTCGCAGCAGCCTCTGCCTTCACACCCGTGTACACAATAGTTAGGGACACCAAAGGTGATTTGTCTGCCCTCCTCAATAAAAGAGTGACAGCAAGATAATACATCACCCGCAAGTCTTTAAAAATTTAAAGAGCCTGATAAAGTCCCCCATTCAGCACCTGCCACGGAAGGAAATTGCCTCTGGCATGTGCTACCCCTTTCCCAGTCACCTTCTTTACAAACACCCCTCCCCACGGTTTACCTTCAGCTGCATGCAGGATGGCATCAGGGCCTCTTGCCCAGGGAGTTGGAGGATGGGGAACCCCCTTATGTTCAGACACATGAAACTAATGAGTCGATGTTCTTCAAGTACACTGAGGATCAAAGCCTGAGATCTGAGGCTCTGGCAAGAATACAGCTGCCCGCGGGCATGGGTGGACCCACACCACCGGGGAGGCCATGGAGAGTAGTGCCAGGTGCTGTGCACACCAGGCTGAGCGTGCCTGCAACAAAACAGGTGTCAGGGCCTCCGGCAAAAGCCAGGTCCCCAAACATATGCTGCAGAAAAGGAAGGATGTGGAACCACTGTCACTAAATTAATACAGGAATTTGGGGGTGGAGTGGGCAGAAGTAAAGAACAAGGAAGGAGAAAATAATCCTATTTTCACCAAAGCAAATTAACCAATGTAAGATTTCAGCTTCACTGCTCCCAGTCTTTTACCTATGAATAATTTTTTTTAAATAAGCCAATTAGTACCCTTTTTGTAGAGTAAGAAAAAAGAACTTTGTGACTAAAGCAAAAATCTTTCTTGATTTCTACTTAGAAATCCATTCTGATCTTTGCTTTCAAAGAGGCAAACACTTAAAGGTGGTTTATGTCCTCCTCCCTGCATTTAAAAGTACTTTTATGTAAATGTTATAGTCTAGTCCTACAACTTGCTTTTTCCATACAATCATATATTTTTGAGAACTGTCCAAGTTGATGAAATATACTCCTGTTATCACTTCCAGCACATACATGAACCACATTTTGTTGGTGGTCACGTAATACCCATAGCCAACACTTAATAGAGTTTCTCTGTACCAAAAACGATTCCAAGTCTTCTCAGTCTATTAATCCCTTGAATTCTTCCAAAGATCTGGGAGGACATAGGGGTAAGTCAAATAAATTTCTCATCACAGCTGGTAAGTGGCAGGGTGAAATTTAGGGCCCAAATCTGGGGCTAAGGTTCAGGCTCTTACCCACTGTACTGTCTAGCCTGTACTTGGGTTGCTTCCAAATTTTTGCTCTTTCGAGCAAGGCCTTGGGATTTTATCAACTAGCTATTGCTGGGTAACAAGCCATCCCCAAAACTTTGGCTTAAAACAATAATAGTTTATTATTTTTCATGATTCTGCAGGTTAACAAGATGATTCTTCTGATCTTACCTGGACTGGCTATGGTTTACAGTTTTAGCTCTTATACTTAGGTCTTTGATCCATTTTGAGTTCATTTTTGTATATGGTGTGAGGTAAGCATCCAGCTTCATTCATTTGGATATCCGATTGTCCCAGTACCATCTACTGAAAAGACTATTCTTTCCCCATTGAGTGGCCTTGGGACCCTTGCTGAAAATCAGTAGGCTACTATTACAATATCAATAGTGAGAATTATAGCCAGCATCCTTGCCTTGTTCCTGGTTTGGGAATAGATCTACTGTTTCACCATCAGGTATGCTGCTTTAACAGAGAAGACAAGTAATGACTCTACAGCATCTTACTATGCTGGTTGCAATGGGATCGGGGGACTTGATAATATGGGTGACTGTTGAAACCACAATGTTGCTCATGTGAAACCTTCATAAGATTGTATATCAATGATACCTTAATTTAAAAAATAAATGAATAAAATAAAATATGAAGAAAAAAGTATAAAAGTATGCTGCTTGATATGGGTATATATATATATATTCCAGCAACAGGAATTTCCCTTTAATTTTGGCTTACTAATGTTTAATCACAAATGATAACTGAAATTTATCATCTACTTTTTCCTGCAGGTATTGAGATGATCACATTTTTCTCCTTTAAGCATACAGTGTGGTAATCACATTAACTGATTTTTCTGCTGTTGAAATGCCCCGCATTCCTGGAATAACCAACTGCAATTGTTTTCTGCTCTGAGTTCCTTTTCTAGCCCCCTGTCTCAGCTCATGCTTTGGAGGGGCAGTGTCATTTTCTGTCCTGGGTCCTCATCAAAAACCCCAGTTTCTTAGTTGGAATGTTTTCCTAGAAGCTTCTGGAAGCTTAGATTTACTCATTAGTGATGTTGTGTGGGGGTTGCCTGATGCTTTAGGCTGTGTGAGTATTTGCTACAGAGGAGCCTGGTGAAAGCCAGGTTGGGGGGCAAGTTGTTTTTCAGTCTTCTACTTTTGTTTTTAAGCAACAGAATTCATATTTTCTGGCCTTGTCTGTAAAGTTATTAGCCTTATAAACATTTTTCTGGTGAAAAACATAACTTGAATCATTTCATGTTTTGAGTACTTCCTATATGCCAGCCACTGTGCTCAGTGCTGTATATACATTATTAAAAATGATGCCAGCTATTATTTACTGATCCTTTACTCAGTCCTAGGTACTGTGTTAATTGTTCATTTCCTCCCCTTAATCTCCCGATGGGGTAGATATTATTATCTCTAACTTACAGGTGAGGAACTGAGGCTGAAAGAGGCTAATTTGCAAATGATCATAAGATAGAGCAGAGGTTAGAAATCAGGTTTGCCTCATTGCAGAGTCTGTGCCCTTAGGCACTGCTATATACGCCATGGGTAATTAGCTTTGTCAGCCCATATCCCATTATGAGTATTAAGTACTGACAGCTCCGTGTGACCAGCGCGTGACAGAGCATTGCAAAGAATGATTGGCCGGAGGCACTTGTGATCTGATTGGTCTCAGTGTCAGGCGGTGACACATGCTCACATGAGGAGTTCTGCAGTAATAGTAAGTACCCTTAGGGAAATTTTAGTATGTGTGTGTGTGTTTAAAGCTTTCAAAAAATGACAGCATTATTTGAGATGTAATTCATCTAACATACTATTCCAATTTAAAATGCACAGTTTAGGAGGGTAGGAGGATGGGTGAAAATAGGTAAAGGGTGTTAAGAGGTACAAACTTCCATTATAACATAAATTAGTCATGGGGATGAAAGTACAGCACAAGGAGTATATGCTATAATATTATAATATCTTTGTATGATAACAGATGATAACCACACTTATTGTGATGAGCATTCAATAATGTTTATAATTGTCAAATCACTATGTTGTACACCTGAAACCACTAAAATATTGTACATCAACATACTCCAATAAAAAACTAAAAACACAATTCAGTATTTTTTATATATTCACACACTTGAACTATCACCAGATTCAATTTTAGAACATTTTCATCACCCCAGAATGAAGCTCTGTACCCACCAGTAGTCACTCCTCATTTCCTGCCAAACTCCCCACTACCAGGCAACCATCACTCTTTATTCTGTTTCTCCAGACTTGCCTGTTCTGGAAATTTCACCTAAATGGAATCATACAATATGCGGTTTTCACTTAGCATAATGTTTTCAAGGCTCATCCATGTTGTAGCATATATAAAACTCTCATTCCTTTTTACAGTTGAACATTAATCCATTGTATGGGTATACCACCTTTTGTTTATCCATTCATTAGTTGGTGGACATTGGAATTTTTTCAACGTTTTTTTGGCTATCATAAATAATGCTGTGAATATTTTTATATACAGGTTCTTATACAGACATATGTTTTCAATTCTCACACTTCGTTTTTCTATATGGGATATTAGGCATTACTTACTCTAGAACAATCTTTGCCATTGTCCAATTCAACCTTTTACAACTGAAAATGCTAAGAACATCCCCTTTAACAGCTGAAAAAAATGTGATGCAGTGGGTTCATTCACCAAGTATAAGTGTGTGAATGAGGTGGAAATGGTTTCCCAGGCAAGGATCATTTGTCTTGCATTCAGGGGATATCAATTGCACCCTCACTGAACGAGACCTTGCCATACCACAGGCCCAGTTACCTGGCATTGGTAGCTCATCCCTGTGGTTCCAGAATTAGCCTTCCTTCTGTTCCCACTGCAGTCTTCCCCTTCTCATTAAGGTAACCAGCACAGTTGCTCAGACCACAAACCTCAAGGTAATCCTTATCCCCTTGTTTTTCTTTCCCTTACATCCCAATCCAGCAAACCCTGTTGGTTCCAACTTCAAAATATATCCACAATCCGACTCCTTTTCACCTTGGATTATGGCAATGGTCTCCACTGGTCTCCCAGCCTCTAAAAGCGGGAGGACGTAAGAAAACAATTTCTCTTCTGCAGCTTCCCTGGCAAGAAAGCTGCCCAGCTAACACCTTGATTTTAGCCCAGTGAAGGCAGTTTTGGACTTCATCTCCAGGACTGTAAAATAATAACTGTGTTATTTTAAGTCACCAGGATCGTGGTAATTTGTTACATCTAGGAAACAAATACATTTCTGCTTTCATTCTTTCAGCAAAACTATACTGAACGACTTCTATTGCTAGGTAATAGGCACAGGAATGAATGACCAGATGAAGTCCCTGTCCTCTAGGAGTTACTATTCTAGAGGGGGAAATAGATAATAAACAAACAAACAAAAACGCAGCATGTTGGGTGGTGTTGAGTGCTGTGGAGAAGTCCGAAGCAGGATAATAGGGCTAGAAAATGATGGAGCTGGGGGTTTTGGTGGGCATGAGCGTGGCTCTAGATGATGAGGGAAGGCCTCTGTGGGTAAAATTGTAACATTTCCAGAGTATCTCCCTTGGCTTTAGTGCATTTGCATATCCTCAGTGTCAGGCCATGACATGAAGTGCAGAGAAGTTTATCTCCATGTCAATGGGTAATTACCTGGGCAACCGAGGGTGTGTCTGAACCTGAAAGTTTAAAGGGAGGGGCTGGCTTGCTTGCTTGCTTCTTCAGGAGCAGAGAAGAGAGAGGGCCCTGGACTGCAGTTTGTAAGCAATAAATGGGTTTCAGACTTTATTTATCCTTTTGACTGATTTCGGTTTTAGAGGTATTTTGCCCTGGGATTTCCTCTCCCCAGTCTTACAGCCTCTCCAATAAAGGGACATTTGAGCAGATACCTGAAGTGAATGAGTCAAGTGAGTGTCTGGGGGAGACCATTTAACAGGGAAGAACAAGTGCAAAAGCCTTGCCATTGGGAGGTACTTAGCATATTTAAGGTAAAGAAGCTATGGTGGCTGGAACAGGATGAGCAAGGGGGAGAGAACCCAAAAGTGAGATTACAGACATGGGAGAGAGAAGAGGACCAAATCACTGCGGGATTTTGTAGTCCACAGTAAGTATTTCAACTTTTACTCTGAGTGAAAGGTGAAGTCCCTGGAGCCTTTGGAGCAGAGGAGTGATGGGATTTGACTTAAACTTTAAAAGGATCACTCCGAGTGCTGGCAGAACACAGTGGAGGGGAGCAAGGATGGAAGCAGAGAGACCAGGGAGGAGGCTCCTGCACAAATCCAAGCAAGAACAATGGAGGTAGCAAGTGTGGAGGTCTGGGTGTATTTTGAAGGTAATGGTATAGTACATGCTGAAGGATTAGATGTGAGCATGAGAAAAAGGGAGGAGTCAAGGACTCTCAAGGTTTTCGGCCTGAGCAACTAGAAAAATGGAGTTGACACAGAGATGGAGACTGTGGAAGGAGAAGGTATAGTGGGGAAGATCAGTGTTTCAGTTGTCTATTGCAGCAGAACAAACCACCGCAAACCTTAGTGGCTTATAACAACAATGATTTCTCTAGACTGGGTTGGCAACCTGCTAGTTCCTCTGCTGACCTTGACTGGAATCAGTCAAGTGGCTGAGGTTATCTGACAGCCCATTTGGGCCTGGAGGGTGCACGATGGCCTCCCTCATATGGCTCGAGCCAGAGGTAGCTGCTGGCTGGGATGCCTCACTTGGCTCTCTACAGGGGCTTCCATCCTCACTGAGGCTTGCCTGGACTTCTCCATGATGGTCTCTGGGTTCCAAAGTGGTAGAGTGAAAGCTGCAAAGCTTCTTAAGGCCTAGCTTCTGGAATTCATACTCCATCACTTCCTATTGGTCAAAGTAAGACACAAGGCCAGTCTGGACCAGCCCTTTTGCTCACATGGCAAAAGGGCATGGACATCAGAGAGGTATGATTCACTGGGGCTATTATTATTTTAACATTTAACATAATGAGGAATTCATTTATAGGCATGGTAAGTTTGAGATACCTCTTAGACACCCAGGTGGAGATTCAAGTAGGCAGTTGGATGCATAGGTTTGGAATAGAGGAGTGGGATATAATTTGAGAATAACCCTATAGTGATTAAGTCCGTGAAACTGCAGGAGATAACCAAGGGAGGGACTATAGAGAAAATGTTTAATGACTGAGCCCTGACGCATTTCAATTTTAAGTCATTGGGCAGATGAAGAGATACTATTAAGTAGACTGAAGAGGTAGGAGGAAATGGGAGAGCGCCATCCTGCGATTAAGGAACGAAAATTCCGTAAGGAGAAAGGAGTGATCAACTGAGTCAAATTCTGCAGCTGATGGATTGAGCAAGATTAGGACTGATAAATGACCACACAGTTTCCTAAAGTAGAAATTACTGGTGAGCTTTATAAGAGATATTCTGGAGTGAGGTTTTTATTTTTTTTGACATTGCTATATTACAGTAGTATAACTGAAGGTTTATGGGAAAAATCAGTGGGTGGAGGGGATTGATGTCGGAGAAAGGTTCAAAGTGATTATTGATAAGAGGGGCTGGGATCTAGTGCTGAATTAGGGTTTTGCTCTCAAAAAGGAGACAGAATAGTCATTATTACAGTAATAAAGGTGGGGCATATGGGCATAGATGCCAGGAGGTCAGTGCTTGGGGGTGTGGGAGCTTATAGAAGTTCTCTTCTGATGAAATTATCAGCTGAGAGAGAGCGCAAGCGGTAGAGGAAGTGTTGTAAATTAGAAGAGAGTGGAAAAGGTGTAAAATAATCTTCTAGGAGAGTGGGAGTGTGAATGGTCTAAGAAATATAGGAGATTGCCAAGCAGCCCT
Organism: Smutsia gigantea; assembly: GCA_032199065.1. Taxonomy (NCBI): domain Eukaryota; kingdom Metazoa; phylum Chordata; class Mammalia; order Pholidota; family Manidae; genus Smutsia; species Smutsia gigantea. Next base: position 20,278 of record JAVSCE010004694.1, on the reverse strand, counting down.
GGGGGTCCATCTAAAGTTAATGGTCAGGCATTTTATTAAGTCAAAAGTTTTGAGTCTTCTCCAATCCTATTCAGCTGTGTTGGTACAGGTGCAGAGATGAAGAGTGGGATTTTATTATTTTTTTGCCAGGTGTGTACAGCAGAGGGGCAAAGAAGTTGAGGATGCATATAAAAGAGTGACTATCTGGACCATGGAGTTTAAGCCACACAGAGGGAAGTGAGGAAATGAAAAGGGTTAGGGACAATGGAAAGGCTCTGGGATCAATGGACTGCAGGTTCCGAAAGGGTCACATGGGCAGACAATACTCTGCCTTGCTGCCTCAGAAAGCCTAATATACTCAACTGTTACAAACCAGTGCTGGGGGATTTGCTGAGACCTTTTCCTCTTATTTCACAGAAACTTCAGGAGAGACATTTTCTCAAAAGAGGTCAGCTCCACAGCCCTGCAAAGCCCCTGAGTTGATCCTCATGGAGAAGACAATAAGAGAGAGAAGAATATAAGAGCAAAGGAAAGGACTCTCTGAATTGGGGGTCAGGGGTGGTAAGATGAATTTTACTTTTAGAAAGTATTATGACTAAAAAATACATATGCAACTCCAGCCAGCTCTAACTTTTCATGTGGGAGAAGGGAAATACCCAACTCCAGTCCACCCGAGCCATCAGGTCCCACCTAAGGGCAGAAACAACTGAGAAACATGTGTGATGGTCACAGTCCAGAAGCACAGGCTCATGAAAAGACTTGAGACCTAGTCATAGGCCTATAGAATGCTTCTCCTCCCCCCCATACCTTACCACCACATTACTTAGCTTATTAACAGCAGTTCCTTTATGCAATGCATCATGTTTGGCTATCAGAAAAAAATTATAAGGCATACTAAAGAGCAAAAACACAGTTTGAAGAGACAAAGCAAGCATCAGAACCAGAGTCAGAAATGGCAGGAATGTTGGAATTATCAGACCAGGAATTTACTATTATGATTAATACACTAATGACTCTAGTGGATAAAGCAGACAGTGTGCAAGAAGAGATGGGCAGAGAGCTAGATATTCTAAGAAAGAACCAAAACAAAATGCTAGAGATAAAAACAATTGTAACAGAAATTAGAATATCTTTGTTGGGCTCATTAGTAGACTGGACACAGCTGAGGAATGAATCTCTGAGCTTGAAGATATTTCAATAGTAATCTCCAAAACTAAAAAGCAAACAGGAAAAGAATGAAAAAAACAAAATATAATACCTAAGTACAGCAGAATACACATTATTTTGAAGCTCACACGCAACATTCACCAGGATAGACCACATTCTGGGCCACAAAAGACACCTTAACAAATTTAAAAGAATACAAATCATTGTGGGTAGAACTCTAACTGCAAGGGAGTCTGGGAAGTATAAGGTTTAGCTTTCCTACATCTCCAACTAGAAGAGGGTGGAATGAGTCAGGTTGAGAGAGCCAATCCACAGTATTCACTACATCCTCCACAGAAGTAGGATCAAACTCCCAGCAACACTGGATCTTAACAATTCTTTGAGTTTTTTTAAGATACATGAAAAACAGTATCTTATTGTTTTAACTGGCATTTCTTTATTATGGGAGAGGTTGAGCATCCTCTCTTACACACCATTGCAATGTGCACTTCTGTGAGCAGAATTTAATGTGTGTGCTGCCCCGTGGAGTTGTGCAACTTGGTGACTCTCTAATATGAGTGAGTACATGTCACTGTGAATTCTCTATGTCCTTTGCCCATTCGGGCTTCTTTGGTTTTTTACCATGATATATTTAACTGGAAACATACATGGGGCCTGAGCATACAGCATCTTCAGTGCCAGAATTTTCCAAACCTACACCTTACCTAGTATGGTTAATTTTGTTTCAATGTGACTGGGCTGAGATGCCCAGATGGTTAGTAAAACATTACTTCTAGATATGTGTATGAGGGTGTTTCTGGAAGAGATTAGCATTTGAATCAGTAGACTGAGTAAAGAAGATTGCCCTCACCAATCTGATGCTAGTGGACAGCACCAAATCTATTTAACAGAACAAAAAGGCAAAGAATTTGCTTTCTGCTTGAGCTGGGACATCCATCTTCCTCTGCTCTCAGCCATTAGCACTCCTGGTTCTCAGGCCTTTGGCCTTGGACTGAAACTTATACCATTTCCCACCGACCCTTCTCCAGCCTTTGGGTTTGGACTGGAACCACATCACTGACTTTACTGGCCCTCCAGCTTGCAGATGGCAGGCAGGTTGTAGGATTTCTCAGCCTCCATAATTGTATTAGCCAATCCCTCATAATAAATCCCATTCTATATAGCTATATCTATCATACTGGCTCTGTTTCTCTGGAGAATCCTGACTGATATACCTAGGGGCTCAAGAACTTTTTTTTTCCCTTTGGCCCATCTCCTTCCCAGAGGATGGTCTCAGTGAAGGGCAAGGAGGAACAGCCTCAACTTGAACTATCACAAACATTTCAGGTGCTGGAGTTCTAGAATTTTGAAATTAAATTGTATTCAAAGTGCTTCCCCAGATACACAAAATTCTAGTTTGCCTCTTGTCTGCTGCAGATTTAATTATGAATCATATTGGATGGACTGATGAGAACACAGCATGCCTAGTGAGCTGGGCGGCCATTCCTGCCTGCTGGGCTTGCGTTCTTGTGGTTTATAATGTCTTCTCAGATGAATAATAACTTCACATGTGTGCCAGGCCTTTTGGTCTTTGCTGATGATCTTTGGAGGCTGGAAGCCTGAGATTTCAAATTCAACAGCAGGCCTTTTAGGCCTGGTCAATCACTCAGGCCACATAGAGCCACAGACAGTACAAGCTGCTGATGCAGAAGTACTCAGAGGAACATACCACATATAACTCAGAGGGTTGAATTTGTTTTTTGTCTTAAAAATGCTCAGTTCTAGTGGGCTTCAAGTGCTCAGTGGCAGGACCAGCTAGCAAGGAGTGCACGTATGGACTTTCCTCTAAGCCCTTATCTTGAGCACCAAATTCTACCATCAGAAATTCATTCTTTTCACTTAAACCTTCCCCCTGTAACCCAACACTCCCCTTGACTTACTGATTATTTCCCACTTTCTCAGGCTCAGATTGTCCTAGTAATTTTTAATCCCTCCTTCTCTTCTTCCGCACCTTTCCTCCCCCATCCAGTTAATTATGAAGCCTCCTTGATTACTCCCTCAGAATGTCTCTGAAAAAGGCCTGCTGGAGTGATGAGAGAGAGGCTGTATGACCTTAAGCAAGTGATTCAAACTCTATCTGAGTCTCAGTTTCTTCATCTGTAAAGTGGAGCTAACAACATCTTACCTCACAAAGTTTTTTTGTAAGGATCAAAAATACATGATTTTATTAAAAAAAAACAGCACACATATATACATACAACACCATTTCCCCAGAAGCCTCTTCAGCTGACTAGTGTCAAACCTAGTGATTTATAAGATCCTCTGCATATATTATATTTTAAAACACACAATAATGCATGGTTTTATAAAAATGAAATCATACTCCATATTTTGAAAAAAGCAATGTGGCCTACATTGATCCTTTCCTTTCTGTTTCATCTTCCACTAACCTAATTCAGGTTCTTATTCATTTCTGTAACAGCTTCTTAGCTGCCCTCCCTAGCGCCTCTCCTTCTCATCTGTAGCTCCCCGCTCTCCAAAATACCCTCCTCACTGCTGCTGAGGCTCAGCTTAATTTTTCTAAAATACTCTCCAGATTATGACTTCCTCATGCTCAAAAACCTTCACTGGCTCCAGTCACCCTTTGAGTGTTGAGTCCAAACTCTTTAGCAGGGTAATAAGGCGCTCCTGAAATGACTCAAACTTGCCTAGTTCCACAGACATTTCCTGAGTGCCCACTATGCCAGCCTCAGGCATGGCTCAGGGATGGGGACTCCACAATGAGTAAGACCTAGTCTCCTCCGCCACCTAGTAGCGAGACAGACAGATGAGAAGACATTTTCTATAATGCATGGTAAGCAGCAGGACAAAGGTAATCAATCCCAGGGAGCTCCATAGTTCCTCATCTCTTATCCAAATCCTCCTTATTCTGTGTCTTGGATATCATGGTGACTCCATCTTTAGCCTCAGGTGGGTAGGGTCCGATGACTCAAATAATAACAACAAAAAATCACCTGCTGCCCATTATTGCATTCATTTGTTGGGCCATTGCCAAGACTGAATACTCTTTAAGGGCATCAACAGGAGATTATATAAATCAGTTGATATATTCACCAGTGAAACTCTGCAGAGCAATGAGAATCAATGGGCTACAACAACATCCAGTAACATGGTTAAATCTCATGGACATAACTTTGAGTGAAAGAATCCAGACACAGAAGAGTACAAAGCATTACGATTCCATTTACACTAATTTAAGTACAGGCAAAACTTAGCCATGGTGTTAGAAGTTAGGATACAAAAGTGTCATGAAATAATGCTTACTCTTACTATTCTTACCATGTGTGAGGTATTCTATTGTTTCTTTTCTATTCAATTTTTTTTTAAGCGCTGGTCATCACCCATTGAATTCACCCAATAAACGATCAAAACCCATAGTTTGAAAAACACACTGCTCTAGTATCTCTATTAGAAAAAGCAAACTAACTGAGTAGCCCTCCTTCAGCTCCACTTTTTTATCAAGCTCATGGTATGCTTCACCTTTACAAAAGAGCTTCTGATCATACTACTATCTCTCCTTCCTCCTTCTTTCTTCAACCCCCACTGGTAATCTTGACTTATCCACTGTAGTGAATCTACTGTGGTCACCAACAACCTTCATACTACCAATCCAGAGGTCACTTCTCTGCCAACTCTGGACTTTGCTTCTCAGTGGCATTAACCTCCTCTCTTGGCATCTGTGATGGTTAATTTTATATGTCAACTTGGTTGGGCCATGGTACCCAGATATTTGGCCAAACATTATTCTGGATGTCTTTGTGAGGGTGTTTTTGGATGAGATTTATATTTAAATCAGTGGACTTTGACTAAAGCAGATTGTCCTCCATAATGTGGTGGGCCTCATTCAATCAGGTGAAGGCCTGAATGGAACAAATGGCTGACCCCCCTTGAGCAAGAGGGTATTCTACCAACAGACTATATTTGGACTTCATCTGCAAACTTGGCTCTTCCTGGTTTGCCAGCAGACTGTCTTTTGACTCAAACTGCAACTCTTCCAGAGTCTTCAGCCAACTGGCCTCCCCCATCAGACTACAGACTCAACAACCCTCTGCAACTGTGTACAACAATTCCTTAAGATAAATCTCTTTCTATATATTCTAGTCCTATTGGTTCAGTTTCTCTGGAGAACCCTAATACAGCTCACATAGAACCCTAATACCCTAACTCTGCTCCTGATTCACTGGCCCCCAAGGAATTTCTTATTTATTTAATAAATATAAATAAGAATTAATAAGTTAACCAATACTTATAAACTGAATTGTTATTAGTACTCTGTCTCTTTAAAGAACCCTTTCCCCACTTCCTCTGACTGACTGCTCAGTGAGGAAGTGTCTCCATCATCAGGTTTCTGAATGCCCATCTGCTCCAGTGGAAGATATTCACAAGGTAGCTTTCTAGGCCTCACTTTCTGCTTCCCACATCTTGCACTGTTAATTGGCTGAATGCCTGCCATTTACTAGCTGTGAGATCCTGAGCATATTATTTACCATTCTGCCTCAGTCTCCTTATCTGTAGGATAGGGGCAATAGAAGTTCTTACCCCATTAAGTTGTTGTGAGGATTAAATTAAAAGAACTGTTTTACTTAGCTATTACTATATAATAAACCATCCCAAAACTTATTGGCTTTAAACAATTACTCATGAATCTATAGGCCAGCTAGGTGGTTCTGCTGATCTGAGCAGCCTTGGATAATCTCGACTGTGCTGATTCATCTATCTACAGTCAGTCAGCAGGTCAGCTGGTTGCTGGCAGGTCTAGGATTGCTTCATTCACATGTCTGGCAGTTGGCTGGCTTTTGGCTGGACAGCAGAAATGATGAGGCCATGATGCTCCAGCAGTCTAGCCTAAGCTTGTTCTCATGGGAGAGGCAGTGTGCCAAGAGGAAAAGCAGGAGTGTGCAAGGCTTCTCAGGCATAGGTGTGGTATACTGTTACTTCTGCTGTGCTTTCTTGGCCAAACCAAAGCCAATCTAGATTCAAGGGCTGGGAGAATGATTCCACCTTTCAGATGGAGGGGCTGCAAAGTCATAAAGGGTGAGAGTAGCCAGTTTTGATATCATAGTACCACTAGAGTACTGTGAGTGCCCAGTGTGGGGAGTTCAGAATGAACTAGTCACTTGAGGAAGCAGGAGCATCCCCTCCCAGTCATGAGGCCGGATCAAACCGGATTTCAATGCCAGCTCCATCAACTACCTGGGAGGTCTTTGGGTGACTTACCCTACCTCCCCAAGATTCAGTTCCCTCACAGCGTTATGAGGATCAAAGGAGGTAGTGCAGAGAGGAGGCTGAGCACACACAGCGCACCTGGCACACGCAGAGTTAATATGCAACAGAGGTGTCCTCGTTCTCAGAGAACAAAGCCCAGCAGGATCTGCTGAATCTTGCCTGTGCTTCCCAAGGCTGAGAAGGAGAGGGAAACCAGACCAAGCAGGAGTATGATTTTAGATGGGGGACCATGAACTGGCAATTATACAGAGTAAGAGCTTAATTACAGTTCTTTGGGAAAAGAAGTGAGGAATGCGATCTGATGGACAGGCGGAGGGAGAAAGGGAGGGGCGAGAAAGTGGAGGCTCAAGAAGGAAAAGCTAAACCCCTGGAAAGGAGTCTCCCCCTACTCCCTAACTAGAGATGTTAACAACATTTTTATTCCATGTGTTTTGTCGCTCTGATTACAAAATTACCGTAGGCTAACTTTACGGAGTTTAAAAAACAGACTGAGGACATTGCTATGTGAAATAAGTCAGAGGAAGACAAATACTGTATGAGTTCACCTGTACATGGAACCAAAGAAAACAAATTCATAGACACAGGAAACAGGTGGTTGCCAGAGGCAGGGGTTGGGAGATGGGTAAAATGGGTGAAGGGGGTCAAAAGGCATAAACTTCCAGTTATAAAATAAATAGTCATGGGATATAATCCACAGCATGGTGACTGTAGTTAATAATAGTGCATTGTATGAAAGTTGCTAAGAGAGTAGATCTTAAAAGTTCTTATCACAAGAAAAAAATCTGTAACTGTGTGGTGAGGGATGTCAGCTAGGCTTATCTGGTGACCATTTCACAATATATACAAATATCAAATCATTATGTTGTACACCTGAGTCTAATATGCTATATGTCAACTATATCTCAATTAAAAAATAAAAATAAACAAAAATATTTAGACTACTTCACCCATAATCCCACCAAGCAGATATAATGGCTGAAAATACATGAGCCTCAACGTGTGCCCACACTGTCACAAATGCTTTATACTCCAGTGACTCATGTGGCGACCCCATGAGTAGGCACTGCTATCCCCACTGCAGAGGGGAGGGGCAGAATCGGGTACCGAGAATGTAAGTAGTTCACCTAGGTTGTCACATTTAGTAAATGGATTCAAATCCACACATGTTTTCAGGTTCATTCCTATTGCAGCATGTATCAGTACTTCATTACTTTTTATGGCCAAATAATATTCCATTTATAGATAAGCCAATTTTATTTGTCCATTTATCCAGTTGAGATACATTTAGGTTGTCTCTCAATACTCTTTGGCTATTTGGGGTTTTTTGTGTTTTTTCTATTGAAGTATAGATGATATACACTCTTACATTCATTTCAAGTATACAACAGTGTTTCAACACTTACCTATATTATTAAATCCTCACCCCAACTATTACAGTTACTATCTGTCAACATAGGAAGATGTTACAGAATCATTGACTATATTCTCCATGTTGTACTACCATCCCCATGACCAACTTAACGATTGAGAATTTTTGTGCCCCTTTATTACCCTCACCTGTCCACCCCAACTCCTCCCCCATGGTAACCACCAGTCACTTCTCAGTGTCTATAAGGCTACTGCTGTTTTGTTCATTTTGCTTTGTTTTGTTTTTAGATCCCATCTTTGGCTATTTTTGAATAATGCTGTTATGAACATTTGTGCACAAGTTTTTGTGAGGACATGTATTTTCATTTCTCTTGAGTATATACCTAGGAGTGGAATTGCTGGGTAAGACAGTAACACTGTTGAATCACTTGAGGAACTGCCAGAGTGTTTTCCACAGAGGCTGTACCATCTTGCCTTCCCACCAGTAGTGTATGAGGGTTCCTTCCAGAACAACACAAGTACAAGCTAGGATGATGCCCACAACAACCCCAGAGACAGGCAGCATTACTTGTACCTTCCTGATGAAGACAGTGAGGGCCAGACAGGTCATGTGACTTCTCAGGAGACACTTGCTATGAGAGCTGGGCTCCAACCTCTGGATTGCTCTCCTTCTTTCAGGAAACCTGACTTTCGAGGCCAAACAGTAGGTTTTAAGTCGAGAGGTGATGCAGAAATGGGCAGAGAGGCGGAATCTGCAGGAGCTAAGCCTTGGAATGGAGATGGAAGCTTCCAGTTTTAGGGATGCAGACATCAAAGCCACTTCTGTTTTTGTTTTATTAGGCACGGGAGCCAGGTTCTGATTAATTAATGATGATCAAAGTGCTCTGACAAGATGGAGAGCTCTGCAAACATTAGCCATGAATTATTTATGGCAGGTCTTCCTAGTTGAAGGGGAGGCAGCTGCCTAGCAGTAGGAGAAAGCTAGGCCCTCACTTCTGCCTCAGTTTGCATGAGCCTGAGCCCTCCTGTAGGACTCAGTTTCTCAATCCAGAAAATGGGGACAGATGTGAGCTCTCATTTCTTTATGGTGCTAGGCTAGGAACTGGCAGAGAGGGGCTGGCAGACTGAGTCCTGTTCTCACCAACGCAGTACATATCCAAGCTGCTGCCACCAAACAATACCTGATAATAATAATACCAACCAACACATAGTTTAGAGATTGGCAAACATTTTCTATAAAGGACCAGACGGTAAATACCTTAGGCTTTGCAGTCCATATGGCCTCTGACACATCACTCTACTCTGCTATTGTAGTGCAAAATACTTAAATTAATGAATGAGCTGTCCAATGAAACTTTACTTTGGGACACTGCAATTTGACTTCTATGTAATTTTCATGTATTACAAAATATTATTCTTCTTTTGATTTTTTTCCCCAACCACTAAAAAACATAAAAACCATTCTTAGCTCCTGGACTGTACAGAAACAGATATTGCCTCAAAATGTTAAACAAAATTACTGTTTGACCCAGCAATTCCACTGCTAAGTATAAACCCCCCCAAAATGAAAACTTGTCCACTTATGTCCATGAAAAATGTGTACATCAATGTTTATAGCCACACTACCCATAATACCTAAAAAGTAGAAGAAAAACACAAATGTCCTTCAACTGATGAACAGATAAACAAATGTGGTATAACAATACAATGGAATAGAGTTCAGCTATAAAAAGGAATGAAAATTTTATACATGCTACAACATCAGTGGGCCTTGAAAACATGCTAAGGGAAAGAAGCCAGGCAAAGATGGTACAGTGTATATGATTCCATGGATATGAAATGTCTTTAGACAGAGGCTTAGGAGTTGTTGCCTGGGGCTGAGGGACCTGGGGGTGACTGCTAGGAGGAACCGAGTTTCTTTTGGGGTGATGAAATATTCTAAAGTTGATTGTGGTGATGACACATAACTCTATGCTAAAATCCATAGAATTGTACATTTTCAGTGGGTGAAGTGTGTGTGGTATATGGTTTATTTTTTATTAAGGTATCATTGATATACAATCTTATGAAGGTTTCACATGAGCAACATTGTGGCTATAACATTCACCTATATTATCAAGTACCCCCCCACACACCCCATTACAGTCATTGTCCATCAGTACAGTAAGATGTTAAAGAGTCTTTACTTGTCTTTTCTGTGCTATACTGCCTTCCCAGTGACCCCCCCTACATTATGTGTGCTAATCATAATGCCCCTTAATCCCCTTCTCCCTCCCTTCCCACCCACCCTTCCCTTTGGTAATGTGGCATATGAATTGTATCTCAGTAAAGCTATTAGAAAGGCATAATAGAGGTGTGCTATAGCTTGTTGACCCCTGACGTAGTACATAGCTGTTAAGCCTTTCACAAAGCACCTTCCAGTCTTGCTGTCACAACCAGCCAGGCACTAACCCCTTTAGCAGCTGAGAAAGCCAAGGCTCGGGAAAGGACTGGCTTGCTTAGGACACAGCTAACTGACAGGTGTGAGCAGAACCCAGGTCTCTGGACTCCCTGTCCAGTGCTCACCACAGCACAGACCTTCCCAGAGTTATATTCAGAGACTGGGTAGTTAGTCCTCAAAGCCCCAGGAGAGAGGAGATGACAGGTAGGGTCCCCTCCCTAGCCCTGTCCCTCCCCGCTGCACCACGCCACTCCTCCCACCTATTCCCAGTGCCAGCTTCCTCCTCTCAGCTCCGTGCTCCACCCTGTCCTCCTCCCTCCTTTCCTTCCCAGCACCCCTGAGCAAGGCTGTCCCTCCCTATGCCTCACTCAGGTGCTGGGAAGGTGGGGAGGAAGAAGGACAGGGAGGCTTCTCCAGAAACTCAGTCTTTGTAACATATCTGGAAAAGGTCTCAGGAAGGGTGAGGAACTGGTCCAAGGTCATATAGCTGATATATATCTGACTTTGATTTCCTTGATATTTTTAAGAATGAAAAGAGAGAGGGTTTGGGGCTAGGGTTTGAGGTGAGCAATGCTCCAACCCGTTCCTGATTCTCCCCACAACACCCCCTTCAACTCCTCCCAGCATTCCTATTTCCAAAGGTACCAACCACCACAAGGGGCTGGGATGGAGGATCCTCTTTTAAAAAAATTAATCGTAGAAATCAGAAAATACAGATAAAGGAAATAAAGATCACCTCAGTCTACTCAGGTGTAAACATGTAAGTTACCATGGGGAATATCTGGGGGTGGCTCTGGTCAGCCACCTGGGTTCAAACCATGGCTTTATCACTTACCATCTGTGTGACTGACCATGGGCAGCTCATTTCACCTCTCTGACCTCAGTTTCTTGACCTGTAAAAAAAATATGGAAATTATAACAGCACCTACTCAAAGAATTCTGTGAGAATTAAATGAAACAGTGCATGGCCCATAGTTAAGGCTCAATATATTATGAATTTTCCCAGTGTTTTCTATACACATGTATTTTTTTCTCACAAAAATGAGATCATGCTGTATCCGCTATTTTGTGACATGGATCACTCCCCCACATCTTAAGTGAATTATCTATCAAGATCTTTGCAAAGAACACCTTTCTTAAGATAGTAGAGGTAGTATTGCATCCCCTGAGATGGGATATTTAGATATGATGCCGCCTTCCCCTCCCCCTACCAAACACTTTTCTCCTTGTCTTTGACTAATTACTGCTTCAGGACAAATTCCTAGGGAATTGCTGAGTCAAAGCGTATGCAGGTGTTTAGGGGTTTAGGGCTTTTGGCACATAATTGTGGAACTGCCCTCCAGAAAAGTTTAGAACTAGTTTCACTTCCACCAGCTAGGAAAAGAAGGCCCCATTCTTTCCAATGCTTTGCCTCCTTTTATCACTTAGAAAACATAATTTCCAATTTGGTCCAGGAAAAGTACTGTTTACTGTCTTATTCTGATTGGCAGTCCAAGCTGAACTACTGGAACTCAACTTCAGCATCTCCTCAAGCCCATGACCCCCTGGGGGTGGCCTTGGGCTACAGTAATCAACCTCCCTGAGCCCAGAGGTCTCAAGGATAATCCCCAAATAAACCCAGGATTTCCAAAATTAGACAATCTATGTAAAAACACAACCCCAGGCCAAACTTTCATCTAAAATATGGGTGTAGGGAATTCAGAAACAAGGATGGCATTTCAGAAGAGCCCTGTGGGAAACTGTTGCACACGGGAGCAATTTAGAGAGAAAAACCAAATGTATGCTCATATGCAAAGAGATATCCAAACTTATTAGGTATCAGGGAAATGCAAGCCAAAACAAAGAGGAGATAGCTGATTCACAGACTGGCAAACGTCATGAAGTTTGGGTAACTAAACGCAGCTGTCCTGCACCCGTACTGAGTGTAGACTACTGCCCTGGAGCCCAGCAGTTTCACTCCCGGGCAGATACTGGGGATCCTCCCACACAGCCAAGGGTGTTCACTGAAGGTGCTGTTTCTGGTAGCTGGGAGTAGGAGATAAACTGAATGCCCCTCACTGGGAACAAATATGTAAACTATGGTGAAAGCACATTCTGGGAGAACTATGCAGCAGTTCAAAACCATGAACAGACCAGGGGCCACAAACGAAGGCCTGTGGGCCAAATTTGACTTGTCACCTGTTTTGTACAGCGTGGCTCATAAGCTGAGAATGATTTTTACATTTTTAAATGGTGGGGAAAAAATTGAAAGAATATCTTGTGACACATGAAAATGATATGAAATGCAAATCTTAGTGTGAGCCAAGTTTTATTAGAATATAGCTGCAGTCATTCATTTATATACTGCCGATGGCTGCTTTTGGCTCTACAACAGCAGAGTTGCAGCAGAGACCATATGGCCTGCAGAGCCTAGAGGATCTACATCTAGCTCTTTACAGTAAAACATTGCTAATTCCTGAATTAGATAAATGCAACAAAACTTGGAGAGAGCTACAAACTATACAGCTAAATTTTAAAAGTATCCATTATCTGTTGCCAAGACTTACTGACTTAAAACAAAGATAAACATTTGTTATCTCACACAGTTCTTGACTGGGGCTCAGGAATTTAGGAACGGTTTGACTGAGTGGTTCCGGCTTGAGATCTGTCATGAGGTTTCAGTGAACATGTTGCTGGGGTTATAGTCGTCTGAAGGGTTGGCTGTGCAGGAGAATTGTTTAAGATGGTTCACTTAATGGCTGTCAAGTTGGTGTCCACTTTGGCAGGAGGCCTCAGTTCCTCTTGAACCTCTCCATAGGCCAGCCTGAGTGTCCTCAGAGTGGCAGCTGGGTGACCCAAGAAACAGCAAGGAGGATGTTGGAATGTCTTCCGTCACCTAGGAAACCACATGCTGTTACCCTTGCAGTTTCCTATTTGTTGATTAGGGTCAGGTCTATTCAGTGGGAGAGCTGACTGCTCAAAGATGTGAATACCAGGAGATACACTGGGGGCCATCCTGGAGGCTGGCTACCTCAGTAAGAAACAGAATATGATCTATAGCGGGATAGCTTTTAATTAAATAATTGAATTCACATTCACATGAAATAGCACTACACAATTGAAAAAGCTACATACAAATTCAAAGACATTTATTAAATAGAGCTGGGGAGGAGGGTAATGGAGGTGGAGGACAGGGATAAAAAGAAATTAATGAATGAGTGAATTAATAAACCAGGGAGCTTTGCACAAACCAGCTATGAGAGTGGGCTGTGAACTGAGATGATTAATTCAACCGTCTTTACTCAAGTCCCCCTGCACCCTTCTCAAAAAAAAAAAAGGGGGGGGGAGATTGAGAAAACAGATTCCTAGTCAAAGATCACAAGAACCTGGCCTCTCAAATAGTCTGGCTCTCTCTGCCAGACACACCCTTATTCGATTTACTGTTGCCCTGCAGTCTTCAGAGAGTTCCGGTTCCTGGCTAAGTAGAGAAGATTTTTGCCTGCAGGAAGGGGCGTGGGGACTAGCAGAACCAGCCTGGGAAGAAAGGCTTAGTTATTACCCAAATCCTGATTGCTCACCCCTCCTGCCAAGGTTCTTCCTTCTCCAGGGACAAAAGGCTCTCAGAGTGCAGAGTCCCGTGAGCTCCCCCAAGTCTAGTCTGTTGGTGGTGGGAGAATCAAAGCTCTCATTTCTTTAAAAATATATCCTGTGGCTCTGCGCCTTGTGACTTCTTTCATTTATTTTCTGTTTATTCATAAGCTCACCAGGTAAGAACTGTTATTTCAAGATGCCTAGAGAAGTGAGCTGAAAAGATTGATTTTAACAGTTTTATCTCCCTGTGAAGTCATTCATTCATTCAGCAAATACTTATTTAGCACCTACTATGTGCCAGTACTGGGGATTCAGCAATGAACAAAGACAAAGCCCCCATCCTCATGAGGGGTGGGAGTAGTGGGAATAGACATTAGACAGTAACCATACAAAAAATAAGATAGAAAAACTAAACTGGGGTGAAGAGATAAAAAGTCATCATATTATCAGAAAAGTCTAGTATTTGAACTGAGACCTGAAGGCTAAGAAGCAACCAGTCCCAAGAAGAGCAATTTTAGAGAAGAAACAGCAGGTGGAAAGGCCGAGGTGAGAATAAATTTGTGTGAGATGAGGGAAGCAGGGCCCAGATCAGATAGGTCCTTGTAGCTGTTTATCCAAAGAATTCAGAATTTATTCAGAGGGAAGTGACTCCCACATTGTTAGCTATATGACCTCAGGCAAGTTACTTCTCTCCTCTGAGCCTCAGTTTACCTATAAAGTGGGGTTGATAGTAATTCATTCATGTAGTAGGCAGTAGTCTCTAAAGTACCCCCAAGCAATTGTGTGTCCTGGTTTTCACGCACTGAATGCGGCTCACTTCTAACCGATACAGTTTGGCAGAAGTGATGGTGTCATCGTTTCCTTCCCCTATGGTAACAAATCACTGTGAATCTAGTGGCTTAAAGCAGCACAGGTTTATTACCTTGCCATTCTGGAGGTCTCACGGGACTAAAGTCAAGGTGTGGGCAGGGCTGGCTCCTGAAGGCTCCAGGGGAGAACCTGCTCCTTGTCTTTTCCAGCTTCTAGAGGCCACCTGTGTTCCTCAGCTCAGTGTTCCTAACCTCCATTTTCAAAGTGCATCACTCCAATCTGTTTTCACAGTCATCTTACCATATTTGTCACCGATTACCCTGCCTCCCTCTTTCCCTTATAAAGACCCTGTGATCACATTAGGCCTATGTGGACAATGTTGAATAATCTCCCCCATCTCAAAATCCTAAATTTACTCCCATGTGCAAAGTCCCTTTGCCACTGAGATGACATATTCACAGGTTCTAAGGATTAGGACATGGACATCTTTGGAGGCCATTATTTTGTTTGCCACAGATGGTATTGTCACTTTTGTGACTGGGTAATAAAAGACTGTGGCTCTTGTCTTACGTGCTTTTGTTCCCTCCCTCCCTCCTTTCTCTTCTCACTCCTTCCTTCTTCCTCCCTTTCTCGCTCTCTCATCACTCTGGGGGAAGCTGGCTGTCATGACATGAGGCCACCCTGTGGAGAGGCCCATGTGACTAGGAACTGAAGCTCGCAGCCAACAGCCAGTAAGGGAACAGCGTCTGCCAACAACCAGGTTTGTGAGCTTGGAAGTGGGTTCTTCAGCCCCAGCCAGGCCTTGAGATGACTGTAGTTCTGGCCAACAGTGTGACTGCAGCCTCACGGGGAACCTGAGTTTGAAACACCCAGATAAGCAGCAACTAGATTGATGACCCTCAGAAACCATGTGAGAGAATAAATGTGACTTAAGCTGCTAAATTTGGGGGTAATTTGTAATGCAATAATAGATCACAAATACATTCATTCAGCAAATGTGTACTAAGTGCTATATTATTGAGTTGTTTGAGGTGCTGGGAATACAGTAGTGAACAAAACAGAAAAATTCCTGATTTTATGGAGTTTATACACAACCAGGGGAAGACTGACAGAAAACACAGTCAGTGAATTAGGTCAGAAGGTGACAAATGCTGTGGGGAAAAGTAGAGCAGGCTAAGGGAAATAGGCTGGTCAAGGCTTTGCTGCGAAGTGCTCTTTGGGCAAAGACCTGAAAGAGGTGAGGGAGGAAATCACGCTCTTCATGGGGAAGAATATTCCAGATGGAGGAAACAGCAAGAGCAAAGTCTTGTGGCAGAACCGTGTCTAGCTCTTAAGAAGGCAGTGGGGAGGCCTGTGTGACAGAAGTGGAATGTATGAAGGGCGGAGGTGCGGCAGACAATGAAAGGGGTGAGGTGAGATTAAAGCAGATAACATACATTAAGATTTCTGAACCTAGTAGTTGCTGAATAAATTAAAGCTTTTTTCTGTGTGTTTAAAAAGCTACATTAAACAACAAAGAGAAAAAAGCAGGTGTTGCAGTACTTGTATCAGACAAAATAGACTTCAAAATGAAGAAAGTAGCAAGAGATAAAGAAGGACATTACATAATGATAAAGGGGTCAGTCCAACAAGAAGATATAACCACTATAAATATATATGCACCCAACACAGGAGCGCCAATATATGTGAAACAAATACTAACAGAATTAAAGGAGGAAATAGACAGCAATGCATTCATTTTAGGAGACTTCAACACACCACTCACTCCAAAGGACAGATCAACCAGACAGAAAATAAGTAAAGACACAGAGGCACTGAACAACACACTAGAACAGATGGACCTAACAGACTTCTACAGAACTCTACACCCAAAAGCAACAGGATACACATTCTTCTCAAGTGCACATGGAACATTTTCCAGAATAGACCACATACTAGGCCACAAAAAGAACCTCAGTAATTTCAAAAATATTGAAATCCTACCAACCAACTTCTCAGATCACCAAGGTATAAAACTAGAAATAAATTTTAGAAAGAAATCAAAAAGGCTCACAAATACATGGAGACATAACAACATTCTCCTAATTAATCAATGGGTTAACAACCAAATCAAAACAGAAATCAAAGAATATATGGACACTAATGACAACAACAACACAAAGCCACAACTTCTGTGGGACACAGCAAAGGCAGTTCTAAGAGGAAAGTATATTGCAATCCAGGCCTATTTAAAGAAGGAAGAACATTCCCATGAATAGTCTAAAGACACAATTACTGAAATTGGAAAAAGAAGAACAAATGAGGCCCAAAGTCACCAGAAGGAGGGACATAATAAAGATCAGAGAAGAAATAAATAAAATTGAGAATAAAACAATTGAAAAAATCAATGAAACCAAGAGCTGGTTCTTTGAAAAAATAAACAAAATAGATAAACCCCTAGCCAGACTCATTAAGAGAAAAACAGAATCTACACACATAAACAGAATCAGAAATGAGAAAGGAAAAATCACGACGGATCCCACAGAAATACAAAGAATTATAAGAGAATACTATGAGAATCTATATGCTAACAAGCTGGAAAACCTAGAAGAAATGGACTTCTTAGAAAAATACAACCTCCCAAGACTGACCAAGCAAGAAACAGAAAAACTAAACCGAACAATCACCAGCAACGAAATTGAAGCGGAAATCAAAAAACTACCCAAGAACAAAACCCCTGGACCTGATGGATTCACCTCTGAATTCTACCAGACATATAGAGAAGAAATAACACCCATTCTCCTTAAAGTTTTCCAAAAAACAGAAGAGGAGGGAATACTTCCAAACTCATTCTATGAAGCCAGCATCACTCTAATACCAAAACCGGGCAAAGACCTCACCAAAAAAGAAAATTACAGACCAATATCCCTGATGAACGTAGATGCAAAAATACTCAACAAAATATTAGCAAACCGAATTCAAAAATACATCAAGAGGATCATACACCATGATCAAGTGGGATTCATCCCAGGGATGCAAGGATGGTACAACATTCGAAAATCCATCAACATCATCCACCACATCAACAAAAAGAAGAACAAAAACCACATGATCATCTCCATAGATGCTGAGAAAGCATTTGACAAAATTCAGCATCCATTCCTGATTAAAACTCTCAACAAAATGGGTATAGACGGCAAGTACCTCAACATCATAAAGGCTATATATGACAAACCCACAGCTAACATCATACTTAACGGCGAGACGCTGAAAGCTTTTCATCTAAGATCGGGAACAAGACAGGATGCCCACTCTCTCCACTGTTATTCAACATAGTACTGGAGGTCCTAGCCACAGCAATCAGACAAAACAAAGACATACAAGGCATCCAGATTGGTAAAGAAGAAGTCAAATTGTCACTATTTGCAGATGACATGATACTGTACGTAAAAAACCCTAAAGACACCACTCCAAAACTACTAGAACTAATATCTGAATTCAGCAAAGTTGCAGGAATCAAAATTAACACACAGCAATCTGTTGCTTTCCTATACACTAACGATGAACTGACAGAAAGAGAAATCAGAAAAATAATTCCATTCACAATTGCATCAAAAAGAATAAAATACCTAGGAATAAACCTAACGAAGGAAGTGAAAGACCTGTACTCTGAAAACTACAAGACACTCCTAAGAGAAATTAAAGGGGACACTAACAAATGGAAATGCATCCCAAGCTCTTGGCTAGGAAGAATAAATATTGTCAAAATGGGTATACTACCTAAAGCAATCTACAGATTCAATGCAATCCCTATCAAACTACCAACAGCTTTCTTCAATGAACTGGAGCAAATAATTCTAAAATTCATATGGAACCACAAAAGACCCCGAATAGCCAAAGCAATCCTGAGAAGGAGGAATAAAACGGGGAATTATGCTCCCTGACTTCAAGCTCTACTACAAAGCCACAGTAATCAAGACAATTTGGTATTGGCACAAAAACAGACCCACAGACCAGTGGAACAGAATAGAAAATCCAAACATTAACCCAAACATATACAGTCAATTAATATTTGATAAAGGAGCCTTGGATATACAATGGGAGATGACAGCCTCTTCAGCAGCTGGTGTTGGAAAAACTGGACAGCTACATGTAAGAGAATGAAACTGGACTACTGTCTAGCCCCATACACAAAGGTAAACTAAAGGTGGATCAAAGACCTGAATGTAAGTCATGAAACCATAAAACTCTTAGAAAAAAACATAGGCAAAAATCTCTTGGACATAAACATGAGCGACTTCTTCATCAACATATCTCCCAGGGCAAGGAAAACAAAAGCAAAAATGAACAAGAGGGACTATATCAAGCTGAAAAGCTCTGTACAGCAAAGGACACCATCAGTACAACAAAAAGACATCCTACAGTATGGGAGAATATATTCATAAATGACGTATCCGATAAAGGGTTGACATCCAAAATATATAAAGGACTCACGCACCTTAACAAACAAAAATCAAATAATCCAATTAAGAAATGGGCAGAAGACATGACTAGACACTTCTCTAAAGAAGAAATTCAGATGGCCAACAGGCACATGAAAAGATGCTCCACATCGCTAATCATCAGAGAAATGCAGATTAAAAACCACAATGAGATATCACCTCACACCAGTGAGGATGGCCAACATCCAAAACACAAACAACAACAAATGTTGGCGAGGATGTGGAGAAAAGGGAACCCTCCTACACTGCTGGTGGTAGTGCAAATTAGTTCAACCATTGTCGAAAGCAGTATGGAGGTTCTTCAAAAAACTCAAAATAGAAATACCATTTGACCCAGGAATTCCACTCCTAGGAATTTACCCTAAGAATGCAGCAGCCCAGTTTGAAAAAGTCAGATGCACCCCTATGTTTATCGCAGCACTATTTACAATAGCCAAGAAATGGAAGCAACCTAAGTGTCCATCAGTAGATGAATGGATAAAGAAGATGTGGTACATATACACAATGGAATATTATTCAGCCATAAGAACAAAACAAATCCTACCATTTGCAACAACATGGATGGAGCTAGAGGGTGTTATGCTCAGTGAAATAAGCCAAGCCGAAAAAGACAAGTATCAAATGATTTCACTCATCTGTTGAGTATAAGAACAAAGAAAAAAAACTGAAGGAACAAAACAGCAGCAGACTCACAGAACCCAAGAACCGACTAATAGTTACCAAAGGGAAAGGGACTGGGGAAGATGGGCGGGAAGGGAGGGATAAGAGGGAAAAGGGGCATTACGATTAGCAGACGTAATGTTGGGGGGCATGGGGAGGGCTAAACAACTCAGAGAAGACAAGTAGTGATTCTATAGCATCTCACTACGCTGATGGACAGTGACTGTAATGGGGTTGGTGGGAGGGACCTATGAAGGGGGTAGTTTAATAACCATAATATTGCACATGTAATTGTAGATTAATAATACCAAAATAAATTATATATATATATATATAAATCTACATTAAAAGTCATGTGCAATAATCTCCGGCATACCCGTCATGTGCAATAATCTCCGGCATACCCGAAAAAGGAAAGATAGTAACATAATGAACACCCATTTAACCACAACCTGCTCTAATAAAGAAAACTCAGCATCTGTGGTTGAAGCCTCCTATGTCCCTTTCCTTAACCCAACCCTCTGCCCCAAACATCAGT
>JAVSCE010004693.1:0-90295 GCA_032199065.1 Smutsia gigantea | reverse complement strand
AAAATGGGAGAAATGTGACAAGAATAGGACTCAAGGGATTTAACTGATAATAAAGTGAAATTAAATGGCATTTATCTATTGATGAATTCAATCTATTGTTTTATTATTAGAAGCGTGATATTCAGAATAAAGAAGATGATTCTTTTGATCTACTCTGCACTTTCCAGCTGACATTAAAGATGAATACACCATCTTATAAAGTATTAAGTTTTGCAACATTGAATACATACCAACTAAAGCAGCACGATCATCTTCTAAAAGCCTTATAAAGGGGATTCCTGAAATGGTTGGCGGAGAGCCCTAAGCCCTCCAAATCTGAACGATATTATTTGCAGGTTATACATGCCTATGTTTAGTGTGTTGTAAATTTTCACTGAAAAAAAAGACAAACTATGAGACAGACAAATCAAACACAGGTGACAGAATTCCTCCTTCTGGGACTCTCTGATGACCCCCTCACCCAGAAGCTGCTCTTCCTCTTATTCCTGGGTGTCTACCTAGTCACTGTGCTTGGAAATCTGTTTCTCATGTCCCTTGTTCGGGTTGACTCCCGGCTTCACACACCCATGTATTTTTTTCTCTGCCACTTATCTCTGGCTGATGTCTGTTTCTCTACCAACATCGTTCCTCAAGCCCTAGTCCACCTATTATGCAAGAGGAAGGTCATTTCATTGACACATTGTGCAGCTCAGCTTTTACTCTTCCTCATTTTTGGATGTACACAGTGTGCTTTTCTGGCAGTGATGTCCTATGATCGGTATGTGGCCATCTGCAACCCTTTGCATTACTGTCGCATCATGACTTGGAGGGTGTGTGTCCATCTAGCTGCAGGATCATGGGTCAGTGGCATTCTGGTGTCTGTGGTGGACACCACCTTCACACTAAGGCTACCCTACCGAGGCAGCAGTAGGATTGCTCATTTCTTTTGTGAAGCCCCTGCACTGTTGATCCTGGCATCCACAGACACCCGCATGTCAGAGATGGTCATTTTCCTCATGGGGGTCATGATTCTCCTCGTACCTGTTTCCCTAATTCTGGTGTCCTATGGCCACATCCTAGTGACCATTGTCAGGATGAAGTCAGCTGTGGGGAGGTTCAAGGTATTCTCTACCTGTGGCTCCCACCTCATGGTGGTCATTCTTTTCTATGGGTCGGCAATTGTCACCTACATGACACCAAAGTCCTCCAAAGAACAGGAAAAGCTGGTATCTGTGTTCTATGCCATGGTGACCCCCATGCTCAATCCCATCATCTACAGCCTGAGGAACAAGGATGTGAAGGTAGCTCTGAGGAAAGTAACCACAAGGAATTTCCTCTGCAGGCTTGGAATTTTCCACTGGTAGTAAGAGCCTCTTGGATCCCTACTTCTAAGACTTGCTGAGTTGTTCCCTCAGCAAGACGGCATATGGTAAGATACTCAACCTTGGGCCTTGTTGTGGACTCATTCTATCTCCTTCATCCAGAACTTCTTTTGTAGAAGGTCACTGATTCATGGGCCAGTAGAAGAAGGGTGCACTTCCTTCTGATTTGTCTTTTGGCGTCTAAGAATTAGGAAATCCCCTGAGAAACATTCAGTTTATAAAACCTGGAACATATAAAATCTTTTTTTTTAAATCATGCTATCTATTATTATCTTTTTATCCCAGATCCTACTCCAACTCTTTTATCTTTTGGTATTTCTGAATCTATTTGTATCATTAAATAATTGATAAATTAACAAACATTAGTTAATCACTTACTGTGAGCTAGGTGCTAAATGTATGCATGTATGCATGCGCCTGCATCTATGCTTGAGGTAGGGGGTGAAGAGCATGGGTACAATAAAGCAGAATATATAAGCTCTCTTGTCCTCTCACACTCTCATTAGAGACCTATGAGTACTGTATCTGTCAGGTAAAGGTAAAGACAGGATTTGGGAACAAACAAGAAATAGTGACATCCCAGAGCTGCCAAGAGTGAAGAGCTGTTACCAATCCTGGGCCTGAAGGACCAAGAGGAGGCAAGTAGAACCTGGAGAGGGAGCTGTGTATGGAAGGCCACCAGCCAGGAGCTGTGGACTTAACATATATGGAGGCAAGAAAGCCATGGAAATAAATATTTCAAGCTCTTTCACTATCCACCGTTGATTTCTTATCACTTCATGCCCCCAAAATCCATGATAACTGCTTCATCTGAAGATCTGTAATTTAATCACATTTATAAAGTCCTTTTTACCATGTAAGGAACATATTTAAAGATTCTGGGAATGAAGTCATGGATATCCTTGTGGGTAGGGGGTATTATTCTGCCTATTCTGGTCAAGCAAAATGAATGTGAAACAGTGATTAAAACTTGGCTAAAACAGGAGACTATTAATTTGCAATGGTGCCAATCTACTTAGTTGGGTAATAGCCATAATGAGAACAGAATGCCATGACCTACCTTTTCATCTTCGGATTCTTATAGCAATATTTCAGAATGTGCTGCCCTTCTGAAGCCCTTGCTACACAGTTGGTGAAGGGTACCCTGTGTGGGAGATTGAACTGGTCGTGGTACCTCCATGGCACGTGGAGTTAGAGTGATTTGTTTATAGAGTTGGTGGAGAGGACATGTCTATCAGTAAATGCTAGTTTACTCTGTTCATTATCAACAAATTCTGAATAGCTTACACAAAGCTATTGTGCCCATGTCCCAAATCTGCTATTTGCCAAGAATCCAGATTTGAACTATGTTCACTGGACAAAATCATAAAGGGGCTGCTACATTGGGTGAGTGGTATGAAAGACTAAAAAGAGCAGTTTACATCTAACCACAGTAAGATTACCAAAAAATCTAGTAAACAAAGAATCTTTGGGTTATTCACAACAGTTTCCTATAATTTGAACCCTTTTATTTCACCTGGGATTCCTTCACACCCTCTCCTCAAGCAACCCTCATACCCAAGGTTGTCAGTATGGAGCAGCCTTTCTCCAGATGAGGCAAAGACCAGTTAAGGTAGAAAAGAGAATTAGTCCTCCTTGCTAGCCCTCTAAACATATGTACTTTATAAGCCAGTGGAAGTTTCTAAGCAACTTTTTATTATCTCTCTTTCTCACTAGAGTGTAAATTCCACTAGGCAAGAAACTTGTCTATTTTATTCACCAATGTGTCTACAAGGCCTAAACAGGGTCTGACACATGATGAATGCTGAATAAAAATTTGTTGAAAGGTTGATTTCAAACTCAAAAAGAGTTGAGAAAAATAATGAAGGAAAGAATGAAACAAAACTCTCCTATTTATTATCACTATTACCATAACTTTACCTTGTGAGCAAAAAGATCCTTGAAATTTGTAGGTAAAGCTTTCAGACTAATACAGGAAAATAAAGAGACGATTCTAAGAAAACATGGATGAAGAAGTTCAAGAAAAATTAAAACAAATAAAGAATGACAAATTCT
Source organism: Smutsia gigantea (assembly GCA_032199065.1). NCBI lineage: Eukaryota > Metazoa > Chordata > Mammalia > Pholidota > Manidae > Smutsia > Smutsia gigantea. The sequence continues at coordinate 86,879 of JAVSCE010004693.1, read as the reverse complement.
AATGAAGCTGTCAACCTTTAGATAGGCTCCTAATCTGTGTAAAGTAGCAGCATCTTCAGATCCGTTGGTCCCGTAGGACCCCGGGCCCACTGACATTCTTTTTTTCATCACTCATCTTCTTTTGTTCAGAAATGGATCCTGGTAGAAAGTCCTAAATACCATTGGTGTGTTGGGGATCCTATGAAGTGTGAAGATTGAAAATCCATTTGAGGAATTTGGTTTTCTTTCCTTTGTCCTTGCATTCGGCCCCTTCAGTTTCCCTCTAAGGCAGTCTCAGTTTCTGAGGGCCCAGGGACCTGTGGAGGACCCGCCTCAGGGCAGCCCTCACCTCACTATTCCTTAAGCTGTAGATGATGGGGTTCAGCATGGGAGTCACCACTGTGTAGGAGAGTGATAGCAGCTTCTTGTTCTTCGGAGAGGTGCTGGACCGGGGCTGGAAGTATGTGAGAATGGCAGTGCTGTAGAAGAGGGAGACAACCAGGAGGTGGGAGGAACAGGTGGAGAAGGCCTTGTGTTTCCCCTCGGCTGAGGGCATCCTGAGAATGGTGGAGAGGATGCGAACGTAGGACCCCAGGATCAGCAAGAAAGGGAATAGGATGAACAGGACAGTGGCCATCAGAGCCTCCAGTTCAAACAGAGAGGTATCAGCACAGACCAGTGCAATGACAGGGGGACTGTCACAGAAGAAGTGGTTCACCCTGTTGGGGCCACAAAAAGGGAAGCTGAAAATCCATGTGGTTTGCACAGTGGCCACTGGAAACCCTGAGAACCAAGAAGCAGCTGCCAGCTGTGCACAGGCCCTGCGGCTCATTATGACTGGGTAGCGCAAAGGGTCACAGATGGCCACGTAGCGGTCGTACGCCATGGTGGCCAGGAGGCAGCATTCAGCAGCCCCAAAGAAAAAGAAGAAATACATCTGGGTGGCACAGCCAAGGAAGGAAATGGTTGTGCCGTGGACGATCAGGGTCCCCAGCATCTTGGGCACAATGACCAAGTTGAAACCTATCTCCAGGAAGGACAAGTTCCTGAGGAAGAAGTACATGGGGCTTTGTAGGGCAGTGTCAGCTGTAGTGACCAGGATGATGAGGACATTGCCCATTAGGGTAACCAGGTAAATGGTCAAAAAAAGGAGAAACATTAGAACTTGTAGGTCAGAGGACAAGGCTGAGAAGCTCACAAGAACAAATTCACTGACAATCGTCCAGTTTCCCCTCATTGTTATTCTGCCCAGGATTTCACTGGGTATTCGCACTCCAGGAAGGTGGGAGAAGTCTGCATGTGTTACTTAGATCTCTATTGTACCCTTAGTGAGGCAATCTGCGGTGGCCTCATTCTCCAACTTTCTCGTTATTGTTGTTGAAGTTAAACAGCTGTACTTTCCAAAATGTAAAACACAAGACTGACTACGGGATTCACAATGTTTTTGGAAGACTATTAACCTTTTTTCATACTGAACTGAGTCACACTGTATATATCTATACATCTTCTGACTTTGCTCTACAGAGGATGGTCAAAGTCACAGCTTCACTTCTGGGCTCCTACGCTACTCTCTTCAACAGTCAGAGGTGCTTAAAGAGAAGTCAGGCCAAGCATTTCTGAAGAGAGGGGTCTTGATGCATAAATGAAAGGTGATGAGGTGAGCCAGGGTATATTTTCTGCAAAACGAAAGGATGGGAAGGAAAAAAATCAAGGTAAGTGAGCCAACAATTATCAAGATCCCTGAGGAGAAGACCTGAAAGTGTCCTAATCTCAAGCAGCCCATACTTACAAAGATTTCAGTATATTGGAGGAATCTTCATTTCTAAACTCAGACATCTGCAGTTTAAACAAGAAGACACACAATATAGAAGCTGTGGTTTATGTCCATCCCTGGGCTAAATATTTCTCATGTGGTTTTATGTGATCAAACAAAGGAATGCAGACTCCAGATAGTGTCATATAGTAGAGAGAATCTATGTGTGTTCCATATAAACCCTTTCATCAGCTTCTACTGGTTAACTTATGTCTTGACTCTGAAGAGATATTAAGCTCAAGCTTTACATGTTCATAAAGACCAACTCAAATACACAGGTGTGACGAATAATATTAAATCTTGTGAAAAAGAAACAGAAACTTTTATCATTGCATCAATAACTAAACCTTAGAATTGGGACCCTGAAATCCTTTCTTATGACTATAAACTTAAATGAAGGAATAAATATAAAGCACTTGCATGGTGGCTGGTACATAATACACGCTCAATAAATGCTAATGCTAGATTTACCTTCCAAAATCTACTTCTTATCTAACCCACTGCCCAAACTCACTGTAGGCCCTGATTTTCAATCCCTAAAAGAATAACTTACTCAATAAGTGCTGATTACACTGTTCTAAACACTATGGGTGATACATCAGTAAATAAAACAAACAAAAATCTCTGCCCTCATAGAACTCATCTTCTAGTAGGGAAGACAGATTATAAACATGTTATATAAATACAATGTATAGTATTTATAGTATAGGATGGTGAAGAAAGGAGGAAGGCAAAGAGGAAAACAGTAAGAAAATGCTCTTTAAAAATTTTTGCTGATTCTTATTCATTAAAAAAAATTCAACCTGGGCATTGCTTCTTCTGTGAAAACTTCTTTGATATCTTGTCTATTTTCGTAGTAAGAATAAACATTTCTTGAGCACTGGGGGAAGGCGAAGGTGTGGAGAAACCTAGTTGAGGTTGCTTGGCCAGCCACATCTCTATCTGAGTGTCTTCTTGCAGGGATAAGTGCCTCTTGGAGATTCTACATTTTGTTTCAACAAGGAAGAGCTAGATAATATACTTAAGAGAACTTTGTGAAACTCCATATAAATGATAGTTTGAGAACCCGTAGTTATAATAGCAAGGACTCTGGAGCCATAAATTTGGAGTTAAGTTCTGTTTTTGTTTTTGTCTTAAGCTGTAAGACACAGAGCTCCTGACATGACATTTTCTGAGTAATGGTTTTCTCAACTACGAAATGCCTATTATTATAAATGCCCTGCCCACCTAACAGGGTGGTTGTAGGCATGAAATGAGATAATATATGTGCAGACACTTTGAATATTCTAAAGCACAATACATATACTCTCATTGTTCTCTGTCCTTTTCCATGTTCCCTAATTTGTCAAGTCCTGTAAAACTCCATGTTTTTACTTGAGAACCTCTGTTCTCTTCTCTCTCAGAAATGTGTCAAAGGAGACACATTTTTTGGGTGGAGAGCTGTCATCCTCTTAAGCGATTTCAAGTCTGGGCTTTGTCCATTTACCCTTCACTTACCTCCTGTAAGTGAAACTTGTCTGTATCACATTCCAGACAAGCCCTGGTCTGCAGCAGCCACTCTAGAGAAGCCTTAGACTGTCTGAATGAGTGACTCCAGGAGAGTCCTAAAATATGGCTGTGTCTGCACAAGTCAGTTCAGAAAAGCCCTGGACTGTGTCTGTGATAGTCATTCCAAAGACACTCTGGGCTGTGCTTGCTTCGCTCCACATTGCTGGTGAACTCTGGGGTTGTGCCTTGTCACATTCTCAAAGAAGTTTTGTCCAGGGTTGTATCAGATGCCCCAGGTAAATCCTGGGCTGGGGCTAAGCTAGTCCCTGTAAGAAGTTCTTCACTGTGCAGCATTAGTCACTCCAGAGAAGCTCTGGGCTAGGCTTGTGTCAGTCACTGTAGAGAATTACAGGCTGGGTCTCAGGACTATTTTGGTCCCTGCTGTTTACTATAGGGAAGTTATTCCCCCAAGTAAAGCCATAGGTTCACTTTCTGATGTGTGTGAGTTTTGAGAGTTCCCAGGAGTATAAAAATTTATGAAGATTCTGAAATCCCATAACTGGAGGAAGGTCTTTACTATAGCTCCAACTTTTCCTGTATTTGTGAGGCTCTAAGAGCAAAGGGACAAAACTCAGTGGTCTGTCTAGTCTCCAAGGTTCCCACCAGAGAGATTAGAGAAACATGCTGGTATTCTTTCTTTTCTTTTTCCACAGCTTTGTTGACAATTGACCTATAACATTGTGTAAGTTTAAGGTGAAAAAATGTGATAACTTGCTACATGTTTATATTGTGAAATGATCACCACAACAGAATTAGCAACTACCATTCTACTCTGTTTCTAGAGTTTGGCTTCCGAAGGGTAGCCTGGAGTGGGCACCAGGTCCTCTGGAGTCACTTGACTGGTCTGTGCCCCCTCTGTCAGCTTCTGCAAGCTTTCCTTCTAATAGCTTGTGCCTGAGACCTTCTGAGGAACGCCCCTGGGCACTGAGGACCCTCTCCAGGAGACATTTTTAACTCTCCCCCTTTCTTACCCCAGAGTCCACCAGTAGCTAATAGATGACTGGAGTGGGAGTACAAAAGCCTATTTCTTATGACCTGAAGCAGAAAAAACTCTGAGATTTATTTCTGTTCTGGAGTTCCCAGCTGGATCAAGCTGGGTCTGGCGTTTAACATGAAATCACATTTTTGCTGTTTTCCATTCCTACTCTACTTTCCCCCACTCATTTAGTGGTTCCTCCTTAATTACTCACTTGCACTTGAATATTTGGCTCCATATCTGATTCCGGGATAACCTGGCCTATGATCAAGGCATTGTTTCCAAAGGAAGATCGGTTACTACAAGTTTGGGGTACATGTTCCTAAAAGGGAAAAGAGTACTCCTAATAGGGATTTGAAGGGAAAAGCTTTAGGTTCGACTATTTTGAAAAAAAAATTTTTTCTTTCATACCTCTTTGATGGATCTCCTCTAGACTTCCAGAACACCTGTGCTCTACCACAGGAATTGGTATTGCTCTAAATTCAACTATCCTCTTTTCTGAGGATATTTCCCCACATACAATCCATCATCATTCCACTGATTCTTCCTCTAAAAATTATTTAGAATTAGTTTCTACTGATACCACGCTACTCCAAGTCACCATCATTTCTCAGCTGGCCTACCCTTTCGTTTATTCATACTTCCCATGCTATTGAAAAATTGGAAAATAATTTCATTTTAATGTAAAATTTTTATTGGGCAAAACAAATTTGACTACATGGAGTAAAGTGATAACTTTCAAATTGAAGTAAATATCCTAAGCCTTGGCATCAAGAGCTCTCTTAGCTGTTTTCAAGAAAATTTTAAAAACATGCCTATAGCTAAGGCTCCATCTGCAGAGAGGGGCACCCCTTGCTTTGTGTGGATTTTGGCTCCTGGAAGGTGGCACTGACCCCCATGGCCAGAGAAGGGCTGCTGCACTGGTTCAGACCATCACCCCTACCTGCATTGTCCCAGCACCAAGTACTCTTTTTCTAAATAAACTCTTGTTGGCATTTTCATTCTACTGTTATTGTGCACGTTAAATATCTACTGTGGCAACCTCCAGCCTCACTGAGCTTCTTGCCTGGACAGTCTAAGCTGTCTCCCCAGGTACCCACTACTGTTTCAGGTAGTGTTGTAGCTTCAAAGTTGCATCTATTTTGAGTGATCTGCCCTAACCCTACTTCCTCATAGTATTTTCAGCATAGGGTTTGACAGAACATAGGGTTTTCAGGAATGCCTATGTCATATGAAACTAGAAATACTTGTTCAGCTCTCATTTTCAAAAAGTTATAAGTACATTGGAGGAAGACAAACATGTAATAATAAGTACAGCATAGCATATATAAAATTTAACTTATCTATTAATAATCTTGATAGATGCACGTAAGAGAGAGAAATTTATGCTGTTTGAAGGATCACATAGGACCTTGAAATGAGATGGATTTGGCTAAAACAAAGATGAAAAGAGCCTTCACATAGAGAAAAATAGAGTACCAAGACATCACCAACTGCTAGTCCTCTCAACAGTGAACTCAGAATTCTGAGTTAAATGCATTCCCTTCTTCTGATTTATGTGTTTATTTTCTTCCATATTCTTCAAAATTGATTTCATTCAAATTAAAATTTAATTGAGTTATTGCTTTACCTACTACACAAGCAAAATTCCAAGTGTTTGATGATAAATCTTATATTTATGGGGCTGTGGGGAAACAAGAACCTTCATAAATTTCTGATGAGAGAATAAAATGGTGCAGCTGGTTTGGAGGGAAATTTGCCAATATACAGCAATATTATATATATGTTTATCCTTTGCCCAACAAATCCAATTTCTAGATTTCCATCTTTCAGATATACTGGAAAAAATATAAAAAGGCATATGCATAAAGCTGTTCTTTATAGTATGATTTGTAATTGTAAAAGACTCATTAAATAAACTATGAACATCTACAAAATGGAGTACTATGACATTATTGAAAATGAGAACTATTTTTGTGTTTAAAGAAGAGTTATGTTGGAGTTTGCTCACTCCATTTTTTTTAATATAATTTATTTTATTATCATTAATCTACAATTACATGTGCAATATTATGGTTATTAAACTACCCCTTCATCAGGTCCCCCCCACCAACCCCATTACAGTCACTGTCCATCAGCGTAGTAAGATGCTATAGAATCACTACTTGTCTTCTCTGAGTTGCACAGCCCTCCCCGTGCCCCCCCAACATTACATCTGCTAATCGTAATGCCCCTTTTTCGCTCTTTGCTCACTCCATTTTAAGCTTTGATAAAATCAGCATCATGACTGAAATTTATGATAGCCCTTCAACAAGATGTAATAACCTGAATATAGGACAGAGAGGCCAAGGAAGGTCAGGCCATTCTTCCTGGAAAAAACAGTGAGGAATAAAATTATCATTGGGATTATAAAGATGTAGGTATGGGGATTATTGATCCATCCTATTTCCATACTACATACCCGTATGCTTAAAAGAACTAATACTATCTCAAGGGCATGAGAACTGACATAAAACAATGAATAAATCTATGCATTGGGAGGGTTCATAAAGTTTTTTATCTGAATGGAGAGAGCATTGCCCAAAGGAATAAAGAGTGATGATTTTTTATGACAAGCAGTTTCATACTGTTCACAAAGTGCATACAGGAATGTGAATATCTAGAGGTACTCAGTCACAGGAGTGTTGAAATACCAATAAGAAAAAGAACATAGTTTTACAATGGGCATGCAGAGGAATCTTCTAGGTGGTAGTAATATATCTAAACTACCTCTGTGCTGTTTTCTCTCCACTGAGCTCTCCAGTAGTCATTACAGAAGCTGGGGTTCATCCCAACAGAGATGAGAAGAGAGGAGGAGGAATATCACATATGAAACTGATGGTTTCTTATTCAGTGAACTTTAGTCTTATTTCTTAACGTCTATGAGATACAGTTTCTGAGGTCCACAGTCTTGAGGAATGTCCGGCCAAGGGCATTCTTCACCTCATGATTTCTCAGGCTATAGATAATGGGGTTCAACATGGGGGTCACAACAGTGTAGGACAATGACAGCAGCTTCTTGCTCTCAGGAGAATTATTGGACTTAGGCCGGAAGTAGGTGAGGCTTAAAGATACATAGAAAAGAGAGACAACAAGGAGGTGGGAGGAGCAGGTAGAGAAGGCCTTATGCTTCCCTTTAGCTGATGGAATCTTCAGGATGGCAGCAGCGATGTGAGTGTAGGAACACAGGATCAGCAAGCAGGGCATCATGACAATCAGTATGGTTCCAACAATCGCATAGATCTCAAACCGTGCAGTGTCTGCACACACCAGCCTCAGCACAGGTGGGCTGTCACAGAAAAAGTGGTTCACCTTGTTGGCACCACAGAATGGAAAGCTGAAGAGCCATGTGGTCTGCACAGTAGCTAAAGGAAAGCCTGGAAACCAAGCAGCAAAAGCCAGTTTGACACGTGTCCTTGGGTTCATGGTCACAAGGTAGTGCAAGGGATAGCAGATGGCTACGTAGCGGTCGTATGCCATGGTGGCCAGGAGGAAACATTCAGCAGCTCCAAAGAAGAAGAAGAAATACATCTGAGTGGCACAGCCACGGAAGGAGATGGTTGTGTCCTGGACGATCAAGGTCCCCAGCATCTTGGGCACAATGACGAGGTTGAAGCCAATCTCCAGGAAGGACAAGTTCCTGAGGAAGAAGTACATGGGACTATGCAGCGTGGGGTCAGCCAAGGTAATCAGAATGATGAGGCTGTTTCCCATCAGGGTGACCAGGTAGATGATGAGAAACATCAGGAAGAGCAATGACTGTATTTCAGTAGGGAGGGATGAGAAGCTCATGAGGATAAACTCACTAACTGTTGTCAGGTTTCCTCTAGCCATGGATAAAGGAATGAATCTCCAGCTGAGGTCATGGAGATTTGATTGGAAGAGTCAGATTTTGGATTTGTTTTTTAGATTCCTAGTAGTCAGAGAAAGAGGCAAGGTCAGGATCTCATTTGGAAGGGGGAGGGCCTTGTGTTGTCAAAGACTAAAGACACAAGGAAGAATGGCCAGAGCTTAAGCTCTGAGAAAGGCCTATCAATTTCTGGAAGAGTTGGTATTTCCCTATTTGTATATTAGCATACATAAACGGTTATACCAAATTAGGACCATGAGTACACGAAGGGGCTACCAAAAGGCTCATTTTGGTGACAGTGATATTCCTGAAAATACCTAAACTTTTGAGAAACAAGCCCAATGTTCATGATTTATTAAACAAACATATGTGAATTTATTAAAACTTTAGAAATATATTTCTAATTATAATGAATAATGCATCTGTAATTTTTCTACTCTTCATGAATCTTTCTTCCCTGGCTAAAATTTAGGCAGTGAGTGAGGGGCTAGCATGTACTGAGGACAGTTAACAGAAGCCTGTGTTTTATCCTTTTATATGTGCATTTATAGATGAGGAAACTAACCCCACAGAAGTTAAGCAATATCAATCGAAGTGGCAGATCTTGAATCCAAACCACATCAGCTGGATTCCAAAATTCTCTGATTTCTACTGAGCCATGCTTCATTGGACTGTTGTATTTTGATCAAAGAACTAACTCATGAATGTTTAAGAGAACTAGAATTTCTGCAAAATTGTAGTGAAGATACAGGAGAGAGAACCAAGACAACCAACATCATTAACATCAAGAAAGCTAGACTCAACTGGATGCCTATTGTGTATTACTGCTTCTAATTTGCAACTGATTGTCAAAATGCTTTCCTTTCCTTTTCTTTTATTGAATTCTAATGGAGAAATTGTGAGATGAAGTTGGAAAATAAAATAAATGAAAAAGGAATTAAATGTGATTAGGAAACTATTGTACAACAATACAAGCTTAATAACAGAAGTGAAAACATTACCAGGAGCAGCAGAAACCAGGATCAACATAAAATAAAAGAGAAACAAGGGTGTGATAAATGTTTGGATATGTTACATCAATAGACTTTTATTCTATGCTAAGGAATTTGGACCTTATTCTGTAGATAAATAGAACCACCTGAATATTTTAAGCAGGGAGTGACACTGTCATATATGTCACATAGAAAGGTCACTCTGAAGTTGTGAATGGATGGTGTAGGGTAAAATTAGGGGCGGGATCAAATCTGTATGCCTGGGGACCAGGTAGTAGGCTCATTCTTCAGGACTACCTATTTTCACTTATAATTCATTTTCAAGAAGGAGACAATTAATGAAGAGAGGCTAAATATTAGTCAGGTCACGGTGAATAATTTGTATTTTAAGATTATATTTAAAACACCAAAACATCTATGCAGGAAGAAAAAGTCATTCTTACCAAAGAATAATGATCACACTGATCTAAGATTTCTCAGAAACACTAAGAATTAAATGAAGTGATGTGTACAATTTTGAGCTCAGCTAGAGAAAAACCGAATACAAGTTTAAAACATATAAATAAATAAAAGGATCACTGATGCAGCAAACAGACAATCTCAATGAGAAACTCCCCTTTGGTCATACAAGACAACCAGCCCTGTGTCTTTCAGAATGAGTAAATAGAGAAAGTAGTGGGAGAGAGGAAGACAAAACAGTTCAAAATAATGGGATGAATTCAAGACATCAGAACAGTAGTTCCTCTTCTAAGAAAACAAGAATCTGGAAGAAACTGGAGAGACATTGAATTGTGTTTAATATGTACTTTCAACAAAGTCTTATAAGATATTGAATATTGAATAAGCAGTCATGAAAATAACACTTAGGTCAGAAAAGACCACTGGGGTGTTGGGGGGACAGCCATGATTGTCAAACTAAAAGCACAGGGCTAGAAGCCTAAGAAAACTGAATTAGTGAATTAGAATACAAGTTTGAGAAATTATACACAAATTAGAGAAAATTATGAAAAAATTAAAATAATCTTCCTCTATTAATAATATGGGTAACTGTTGAACCACTCTGCTGTGTATTTGAAACCAATAAAACAATATAAGAATGTATATCAATGATACTTCAATTTAAAAAAAGAAAGAAAAGATAAAAATAATGAGAACAATAAAGTAAAACACAGGAAGTAAATCAATTTAACAGCCATTCCAGAATGACATAACAAATTAGAAGGAAGAGAGATAATACCCAAAGAAGGACCTGGAGAAGAATAAATATGTCTGAGCTATGGCAAGACATGACTTTTTGAACTAAAAGAATCCCTAAGCAACAAATCAATTTTAGAAGATTCACACAAACATATGTGTTATATTAAAATTTTTTTTTTAATTTGAGGATAGGGAAAAATTTTGTTAAGTAACCAGACTAGAAAATGATAAGAACAAAACAAAACAAATTTTAAAAACCTCTATAAACCACAACCAAAAAAAAAACCTCTTAGTCCAACTACAGAGGAAAGAATTAATCAGAGAATTTGTTTCTAGGAAGATGGTAGAGATGCACTTTTCCTTATTTCCCACTAAGTGTAAAGAAAAACCCAAGATATTATATGTGAAAGAATCATATGAAGATGCTCTAAAACGGAAAGAAGGTAGACCGGCTCGGTACCTCAGAACTCCAGGAAGGGCATGGTGGTGAGCTCCCGGGTTCTCATTTTTGCTTCATATAACCCAGACTTAGAGAAGAACACGTGAGCCACACTGAAATGACAAAAAGCACAGAAAAAAAATCTTGAACAAAAGCCTGCTCTCATTAGCTGAAGGACCAAGAAAGAGCCAGTCTTAGCAGGACTTTTAGACAATAACCCTCCTACTCCAGCTAAACACTAAAGAAAAAACTGTGGCCGCACCTCTACTCACAGCAGCAAAGTTAAAGCGGGAAACAGACTTCTCCCCTCAGTAATGGTCACAGGTTCCCCAGCCCATCTGCTGGAGTGGTAAGAGAGAAGGCCTCTTAGGGAGCTAGGACTTTTCACAGGTGCTGAGTGATAACAACCTCCCCACGTGGATGGCAGAGGAGGTGGTGTGGGAAGCCTCGGCTTCCGCCGCAACCTGCCAGTAATGAGATAGCACTCCGACCCCTTCTTTCTGCAGAAGCAATGTGAAAGGAAGGCATCCAAAACAGGTTTAAATGAGATTCAGTCTCATGATATAACACTCAAAACGTCCCAGTAAAATAGTAAGTAAAAATACGGGTAGTATTTTTAGATTTGGGTTCTTAAATTTGGGGGTCATGTAATCTTTTAATAATCTGACAAAAACTATAGAATCTCTCTCCTTAAAAAAAATACTGCACATATGTTCAAGAAAGTCTCAGAGCTCCTGAACTCTTATCTGGAAATTCTCAGTCTAGTCTCACAATAAGTTCTGGAGAATTAGGCTTATGCAATAACATTAGAAAAATAAATAAGGCATAAATATTGGAAAGAAAATAAAACTATCATTTCATAAAGACGAAAATCTGTTAATACTAAGAAATTCAATGAGTTGGCCAGTTACAGGATAAATATATCAAATAAATTGTTTTCCAATATTCATGAAAAAAAGCTAGTTAGGAAGAGTGTTTCAACTGTATCAATAAAATATAAAATAATTTAGAATAAACGTGTTAAAACTAGACACTTTTTTATAGAACACTGTATACTTACAAAATGTTAGAAAAGTATCTGGGACAAATTAAGTGTCATATTATTCTTATGAAGATAAAGGTGGTATTGTAAAGATGTCAATTACTAACAAATTCACAAGTAAATTTAATGTAATTCCAAAAACATTAAGAAAAGTAAGGCAAGAAGTATATGTACCATCAGATATTAAAACATCATCATTATCTCATAATATTAAAATATTTTATTGTATTTATTACATATTAAATATTAAGTGCTGCTTTGGAGAATTGCATTTAGGAAAATTAATGAAATAGATGAATCTCAGGAGTGGTGCAATATAAGAGGAATTCAATAAAAAGCTCTGGGGCTACTTGAGGGGAAAATAAATGTTACATTCTCACCTTAAGCAATACAACAAAATATATCTAATATGGATCTTGATTTAAGTGTAAATATGAAGCTCTAATCGGATTTGGAGAAAATATTTTAATATTTACTTTAGCTTTCTGAGGTTCTTTCTCAACAGATACTCTAAAGCAGAGTCAAAAGAGAAAAGATTCATTGATTTGAACATATAAAAAATGAATAAGTTTGAATATTAAAAGCCTAACATAGAAATTTAAAGGTAAATTCCAAATGGACACATATCTACAAGATAAATTTCAAGAGATTGTTATAGACTACCTAAGAGAAAATTAGGTAAATCTATAATCATTCAATTCACATCCTCAGAAATCAAGCTCCAATAATAAAATATGAAAAGTGTTAAAAGTCTACAGAAATAAAATAAAAAATTTTAAAAAGGAGATCATTCTTTAAAGTTTTTAAATGATATATTTATTTGGGGCAGAAATGAAAGAATATAAACATTCAAACAGGATAGAGCCAAATGGTAAGTAGATTTCCCAGTACATATCAGAGACTTTTTGAACTAACAATTTCTTATCTACAATTTTAGATTAAGAATACGTGCAAATTTTATCCGCCATTCATTCTGGTAAATAATAGAATAGAATACAGTAGAAAAGAATTAGTAATAGAATGAGGTGTCCTGCCAAACCCCTCCCAAACCTTGTTCAGTTGAGCATGTGAGCCTGAAGCAGGGCCCCTGGCTCACTGGGCGCCTCACCTGGGCCCAGCAGGGAGACCTGCCTTGTTCAGCTCTGCCTGACGCCGCAGCTTCGTGCATGTCCTTGAGCACTTGAAGGGCTCTGGCTCTGTTGTCAGACAAACCAAAAGAGGAAACAGAGAAGTCCTACTCTGTCCTGGATGAGCTATTAATGTCAGGCATGAGTGAGCACCCTGGATGGGCTGGCCATGTGCCCAGTGCTGATAGGAGAGTTATTTCCCGCTGTGCCTCTCCTGTCTTTAGGCCAGGTGAAGGGCTGGCGCCTGTATTTTTTTCCCCAGGTGTTCCTGGGCTCATCTTAGCTATTCTTCCTTCCCTTCCTCATGGGGACCTGACCCTTCTTGAATCTATTGTCCTTTGAGGCCACAGTGATTTTCAGATGTCAACAGGACAAAGTTCAAGAAAGGAAAACCAAACTCTAGGCTAGGGGGGAGTAGTATTGTGTAGAATAAAGCCCTACATTTGAAGTCAGCATGACCTAACTTTAATCCTAGCACTGGTTTGTGATGCTTAACAATTTTTAAAGTTTATTTAAAAAATCAAGGTGGAGAACACTGTATACACATCACACAACATATACTGCATATACTTTAAAAAAACAATTTCAAATATATAAGTTAAATTTATTATTAGAAATTTTCTTTAAGGATATATTAGAAATTGGTAATAGTTGCCTCTAGGAAAGGAAATAGGGTAACAGAAGTCACTATTAATACGGAAACCTACTTTTGATTGTATATAATTTTATACTGATTGAATTTTTGACTTGAAACTTTTTAAATTTTGAATTACTTTTTGATATATAAAAGAGTTTCAAAGATAGAATTCCTTTTTACACTCCATCTGGGTTTCCCTAATTTTATCTTACATGACCATGGTTCATTTGTCAGAACTAAAACATTAACATGGGTACAATACTATTAACTAAACTACAAGCCTTACTTGAATTTGATCACTTTTCCCACTGTCTTGCCTGAGGGTTTCAGCCTGGGGCTGGTTCACTATTAATTAGGTGAGACCAAGAAATTACAACAGGACATTCTTGGAGTAAAAGGGTTTATACCTGGCTTTATTCTCACAGAGGACTAGGACCATGCCTGTATCCAGCAATCTGCAGATCTGTAATCCACCTCTGTCTCTGCCTCCACCTAGAGCACTGGGCGGAGCTCTTTATACAGTGACTCAGTCAATAATAGCTTATTGTCCATGGGTGTGGGAGCAGTAGCCTAGCAGCAGGCCAGTGACATCATCAAGTAGCTTAGGGTCAGGTGAGGATCCCAGCCATGGGAACTTCCATTTTCCGCACACTCATGAACATCTGCTTTCTGTACAAGGACTCATTACAGGATACTGTATTGCCCTTGGTCATCATATATCCTTACTGTTCTCCAATCTGTGGTGTTTTCTGTGTTCCCTTGTTTTTCACAACTTGGCACTTTTGATGAGTAACTCGTCAGGTACTTTGTAGAATGTCCCTCAATTAAGGTTAATCTGTGTTTTCTCGTGATTTTGGGGGGGGCAAAGGGGAAAGTAGTACCACAGGTACCAGTGCCCTTCTCCTCACATCATATCAACTCACATGTGAGGGAGAGGAATTAATCTCCACCTCCAGGAGGAAGGAGTCTGGCTGAAGTTTTATTGTGTTCAAGTATCCATTTTTTGATAAATAAGAGACATTTGAAACAAAACAAAACTAACATTCTGGTTTCCTTCACTGACTCCTAACCTCATGACCTGGAGAAAATGATTCTGAGCCTCAGTTTCTCATGTACAAAATACCCAATACCTGTTTTGGGAAGGAAATGAGATAAAGTACAGAAAACATGGCAAGCCCTGACAAATGCCATTTATTATACAGTTCCATCAAGGCACTATTTGACCTGGGACTTGAAGGTTGCATCAGGGAGAGGAAGAGGCATTGCTGTTAACTATACAATGACCAACATCACTGCCATTACTGCCACCAGTACCGCTTCTGCAATTACTGACTTAGAATCTTTGTACATACAAATCATTTGCTTTGAATTGTATTCTTCATTTTTACCTGGTTAACTCCTACATGCTCTTCTGATACCACTTGAAATGTCACTTCCTCGGTGAGGTCTTCTCTGATCTGAATGCACAATTTGCACCCCCTGCTTTTGTTCTGTCTCAGAGCACTATGTTCTTTTCCTTCATAGCAATGACATCAATTTGTAATTATATATTTAATCGTGCAGTTCTTTGTTTAATGTCTCTTCTTTCCACTGGACTGTAATGTCCTTAATGGCAGGGACTCCATTTTGCTTGTTCCTGTAAATCCAGTACTCAGCAGAGAGGGTAAGGATTGGAAAGTGAGCATGAAAGCAATCAGACCAGTGAGGAGGCTCTCATAATAATAATTCAGAAGTGAAGGCCTGGCTGTGGCATGGAATGGTGTGCACCAGGGGCAATGAAAATGGGAAGTGAGCCAAGATTTGTGTAAGAATTTGGCCAAAGGAAAAAATGAGCAGGATTAGGAGACTGAACACTCTTATGATAGCACTTATCAAAGTTTAGCATTATAACATGGCAGAGCACTTTGCATGGCACTTTTTGTTCTATAGCTGTTTGTGTGCTTGTATGTCTCATTCATGGAACCAGAAGTTCCTTGAGGGCAGTACTTTATTCATTGTTATATCCTCAAGATTTGGTATGTAAATATTCACCACTAAATGACAGAATATATCAGTGAATGGCAGGGTCAAAGAAAGAATTCCTAAGCAACAAGAAAAATTTCTTTCCATTTGGAATTTAGGAGAATAAGTTTGTCTGGAAGCATGGTGCTAGACTTACGACTTGAAACCTAAGTAGAAATGTCTTGGAGGCAGAAATGTGAAAATCACATTCCAGTGAGAGGTCTAGGAAACAATTTGGGAATTATGCATTCATTTATTATTGATGCTTTCTGTATGCCAGGAACTGGCCTCAGAAATACAAACATGAATGATAAACTGTCCTTACTGTGCCCTTTATGAATACAAAAAATATAGTTGCAATGTCTGTAATGCTTAACAGTGATACATGCAAGATACCTAAGTATACAAAGGAGGGTGAACTTGGATTTGTCTAGAATCAGAGAGATTCATAGAAGAGAATATTGAGTTTAGTCTTGAATGATAAAGAAGTTTACTTGGTGTGAGTGGAACTGCAGACAGAGGAACTGAGTGAAGATATAAAAATTTAATAATATCTACCTTTTGTTGAAGACTTTTTCTATTCCAAATAGCTTTATTTAAAGAATAAAAATAATTTTATTAGTCCTTTCAATGATCTCAAAGAAAGTTTATCATATACATCCCATATTTATATATATTGATGTGAAAATTTTTTTTCATATGACCTTGAAGCTTCCTAGCTTTCCATGTTATATATCAGTCTCTTCTTTTCCTCCTAACTTCTTTAGAGTTTCTTCCTTTATGTTTTAGATAAGACATATGCTATTTTGAAAAGAACATGTTACTTTTGGATCAGATAGACCTGGAATCAAACTTAAACTCTCAATGCTTATCATTTGTTCCTTTTTCCTGTTCTATACATCCTGATCATACCTGTTAGGAGTAAATGATACTTTATTTATAAATAGGTAACTCACATTTGACAGCAAATACATGTTAATTCATTTCTTTACCCTGCTCTCTGGGAAAAGGAGGGAACCTAATAAATTACCTATGTTATAAATACTAGCAAACTAATTAAGAATTCTGCATAACTGACGTCCTACCTTAAATTAAAAGACTAGAATCATAAAATTCTACAAGGTGCTTCTATTGCTACAGAGTAATCAGCTTGAACATTTTCCTCAGTGTAACTCTGGGGGGAAAATCCCTGGGCAAAATACCTTTGAAATCGAAATCAGTCAAAGGGAGAAATAAAGTGGGAGAAACACGTTTATTGTTTGCAAGCAGTCATCCACTTCTGCTCTCCCATGTCTCTCACGACCCGGCTGCAGAAGAAGGGACCCCACCTAGTCTCTCCAGCCCAGATATTCCCTCACTTGCCCTTGTAATTACCTATTGATGTGAAGATGGATTATTTGTCTCCACCCCTTGGAAACACCTATTGACATGGAGATGCACTAAGGCCGGGCAAGAGATTCTGGAAATAATGCAATTTTACCCACACTCAAGTTTCATTTTCATCTTTACATTAACCCCATTCATCATTCACAGGTGAGGAAACTAAGGGATAGAAATTGAGAGTAATTTACATGAATTGCATGGCTTTTAAGTACCAGACAAAGGATTTGAACCCAAGGTTTTAGACTCTTAAGTTGTTGAGGGGAATAGAGAAGACTATGCTTAGAGAAATTAGAAATGCAAGGTATATCGGGGAAGAAAATAGTTCAGCATGATAAGAGTTGAAAATCTATTCAGCTATATGGTTGGCATGATGAGGGTGAATTGTAGGGATGTTAAGCTTGATACTGACAGATTACCACATGTGTATTTAGAAAGAACTCTGTAGAGGGTAAGGTAAGAAGGATGGGTTAGAAGGAGGTATATACGTAAATCTGCAGTATGACTGGAGGCTGGGAGACCAATTAGGAAGCTAGAGCAATAATCCTGGGGGGAGATAAAAGTCGATAACCAAATTCCATTTCCACAGGGGGGACAGGTTGAAAGTCCAACAATGGAAGGATCTCTAAGAGAATGTGTGCAAGGAGGAGGGGAAAAGAGGGCCACCACCACACTCTTAGGACAGGTACTATTTAAAAGCCTTGGAAAATAACACAAAGAATCTATATTTGGACATGCAGAGGGAACAGTAAGAGAATCAGTCCATGGTTATGGAAGGCAAGATGATAAAAACTTTCAAGAGCAATATTGCTTTTACACAGGCATCAAAGAGAACCTGAAAAGCATTTGATTTCCTCAAGGATCTCTGGGCCAAGTCTGGAATCACTGGATGCTGCTGTAATTCTTCCCATCAAATCCCTGTTCCCTCCAGATCTCTTTCTGCAGAATCACTCTGATTACTGAAAGGGACCCTGGAGACTCAAGAGTAAAATCCTGGGAGTCCCTGCTAAAAGGAGTCCTGTCTCCCTCTGATGCAGCTATACTTTGGCTGAGCTCTGCTCTCACTGCCTTCCATCCTCAGTCTCCTCCATCCCTGGGGTTGCAGACTAACCAGCCATTAGTGAGCAGTCCCAGGCTGTGACCTCATTAAAAAGTTGTTAATGAGGCACACTGCTGTTCAGGGAGCATACTTGACTGAGGCTCCCAGTGGCCTGTCCTGGGGCCTGAGGGAAGCTGAGGTGAGGAGACAGCATCAGGTCTGGGGAGAGAGCTAAGGAACTCAGGCTGCAGAGCCACAGCTCCTAGTGAGCTCACCTTGGCAGGTATGCCAAGAGCTTTGAAGCTCAAGTCCCTGCTGACCTGCACGCTTACAGGAGTGGGTGCCGCCCAGGGCAGCAGGGATGTCTCCTCTGCCGACCCTTATTAACGGGGGACTTCAAATCCTGAGATTCACAGGTGGTTTTTCTTGCACTGAATTCGGTCTCATGAGCTCTTTTTTTTTAAGGTATTCTTGATATACACTCTTATGAAGGTTTCACATGAAAAACAATGTGGTTACTACATTTATCCATATTATCAAGTCCCCACTCATACCCCAATTCAGTCCCCGTGACCCCCCACACCTTGTGTACTAAACATAATACTCCACAATTCCCTTCTCCCTCCCTCCCCACCCACCCTCCCCATTGGTAACCACTAGTTCCTTCTTGGAGTCTCTGAGTCTGCTATTACTTTGTTCCTTCCGTTTTGCTTCATTGTTATACTCCACAAATGAGGGAAATCATTTGGCACTTGTCTTTCTCCACCTGGATTATTTCACTGAGCATAATATCCTCCAGCTGTATCCATGTTGTTGAAAATGGCCGGATTTGTTTCCTTCTTAAGGCTGAATAGTATTCCATTGTGTATATGTACCACCTCTTCTTTATCCATTCATCTACTGATGGACACTTAGGTTGCTTCCATATCTTGGCTATTGTAAAAAGTACTGCAATAAACATAGGCATGCATATGTCTTTTTGAATCTGAGAACTTGTATTCCTTGGGTAAATTCCAAGGAGTGGGATTCCCGGGTCAAATGGTATTTGTATTTTTAGTTTTTTTGAGGAACCTCCATATTGCTTTCCACAATGGTTGAACTAGCTTACATTCCCACCAGCAGTGTAGGAGGGTTCACCTTTCTCCGCATCCTCGCCAGCATTTGTTGCTCTTAGTCTTTTGGATGCTGGCCATCCTTACTGGTGTGAGGTGATATCTCATTGTGGTTTTCATTTGCATTTCCCTGATGATTAGTGATGTGGAGCATCTTTTCATGTGTCTGTTGGCCATCTGAATTTCTTCTATGGAGAACTGTCTCTTCATATACTCTGCCCATTTTTTGATTGGGTTACTTGCTTTTTGGGTGTAGAGGCGTGTAAGTTCTTTATATATTATGGATGTTAAACCCTTGTCAGATATGTCACTTACAAATATATTCTCCCATACTATAGACTGCCTTTTTGTTCTGTTGATGGTGTCCTTTGCCGTACAGAAACTTTTTAGTTTGATGTAGTCCTGTGAGTTCATTTTTGCTTTTGTTTCCCTTGCTTGAGGAGATGCGTTCAGGAAGAAGTTGTTCATGCTTACATTCAGGAGATTTTTACCTAAGCTGTCTTCTAAGAGTTTTATGGTTTCATGACTTACATTCAGGTCCTTGATCCATTTTGAGTTTACTTTTGTGTATGGGGTTAAACAATAATCCAGTTTCATTCTCTTGCATGTAGCTGTCCAGTTTTGCCAACACCAGCTGTTGAAGAGGCTGTCATTTCCCCATTGTATGTCCATGGCTCCTTTATCATATATTAATTGACCATATATGGTTGGGTTAATATCAGGGCTCTCTAGTCTGTTGCATTGGTCTATGGGTCTGTTCTTGTGCCAGTACCAAATTGTCTTGAGTACTGTGGCTTTATAGTAAAGCTTGAAGTTGGGGAGCAAAATCTCCCCAGCTTTATTCTTCCTTCTCAGGATTGCTTTGGCTATTCGGGGTCTTTTGTTGTTCCATATGAATTGTAGAATGACTTTTCCTAGTTCATTGAAAAATGCTGTTGGTATTTTTTTTTCTTTATTTTTTCTTTTGTCTTGCTGTTGGTATTTTGATAGTAATTGCCTTAAATCTGTAGATTGCTTTAGGCAGGATGACCATTTTGACAATATTAATTCTTCCTATCCCTGAGCATGGGATTTGTTTCCATTTATTGGGATCTTCTTTAATTTCTCTCATGAGTGTCTTGTAGTTCTCAGAGTATAGGTCTTTCACTTCCTTGGTTAGGTTTACTCCTAGGTATTTTATTCTTTTTGATGCAACTTTGAATGGAATTGTCTTCCTGATTTCTCTCTTTGCTAGTTCATTGTTAGTGTATAGGAATGCCACAGATTTTTGCACATTAATTTTGTATCCCGCAACTTTGCTGAATTCAGATATTAGATCTAGTAGTTTTGGAGTTGATTCTTGTACAATATCATGTCATCTGCAAACAGGGACAGTTTAACTTCTTCCTTGCCAATGTGGATGTCTTTTATTTCTTTGTGTTGTCTGATTGCCGTGGCTAGGACCTCCAGTACTATGTACTATGTTGAATAGAAGGGGGAGAGTGGGCATCCTTGTCTTGTTCCCGATCTTAAAGGAAAAGCTTTCAACTTCTCGCTGTTAAGTATGATGTTGGCTGTGGGTTTGTCATATATGGACTTTATTATGTTGAGGTACTTGCCCTCTATACCCATTTTGTTGAGAGTTTTTATCATGAATGGATGTTGAATTTTGTCAAATGCTTTCTCAGCATCTATGGAGATGATTATGTGGGTTTTGTCCTTCTTTTTGTTGATGTGGTGGATGATGTTAATGGATTTTAGAATGTTGAACCATCCTTGCATCCCTGGAATAAATTCTACTTGATCATGATGGATGATCCTTTTGATGTACTTTTGAGTTCTGTTTGCTAATACTTTGTTGAGTAGTTTTGCATCTATCTTCATCAGGGATATTGATCTGTAATTTTCTTTTTTTGTGGTGTCTTTGCCTGGTTTTGGTATTAGAGTGATGCTGGCCTCATAGAATGAGTTTGGAAGTATTCCGTCTTCTTCTACTCTTGGGAAAACTTTAAGGAGGATGGGTATTAGGTCTTCCCTAAATGTTTGATAAAATTCAGTGGTGAAGCCGTCTGGTCCAGGCGTTTTGTTCTTAGGTAGGTTTTTGATTACCAGTTCAATTTCATTGCTGGTAATTGGTCTGTTGAGATTTTCTGTTTCTCTCTGGGTCAGCCTTGAAAGGTTGTATTTTTCTAGAAAGTTGTCCATTTCTTCTAGGTTTTCCAGTTTGTTAGCATATGATATTTCATAGTATTCTCTAATAGCTATTTGTATTTCTGTGGTGTCTATAGTGATTTTTCCTTTCTCATTCCTGATTCTGTTTATGTGAGTAGACTGTCTTTTTTTTCTTGGTAAGTCTGGCTAGGGGTCTATCTATTTTGTTTATTTTCTCGAAGAACCAGCTCTTGCTTTCATTGATCCTTTCTATTGTTTTATTCTTCTCGATTTTATTTATTTCTGCTCTACTCTTTATTATGTCCCTCCTTCTACTGACTTTGGGCCTCATTTGTTCTTCTTTTTCAAGTTTCGTTAATTGTGAGTTTAGACTGCTCATATGGGAATGATCTTCTTTCCTGAGGTAGGCCTGTATTGCAATATACTTTCCTCTTAGTATGACCTTCACTGCGTCCCACATATTTTGCGGTGTTGAATTATTGTTGTCATTTGTCTCCATATATTGCTTGATCTCTGTTTTTATTTGGTCATTGATCCACTGATTATTTAGGAGCATGTTATTAAGCCTCCATGTGTTTGTGGGATTTTTCATTTTCTTTGGATAATTCATTTCTTGTTTCATTCCTTTGTGCTCTGAGAAGCTGGTTGGTACAATTTCAATCTTTTGAATTTACCTAGGCTCTTTTTGTGGCCTAGTATACGATCTATTCTTGAAATGTTCCATGTGCACTTGAGAAGGATGTGTGTTCTTCTGCTTTTGGGTGCAGAGTTCTGTAGATGTCTGTTAGGTCCATCTGTTCTAATGTGTTGTTCAGTGCCCCTGTGTCCTTAACTTATTTTCTGTCTGGTTGATCTGTCCTTCAGAGTGAGTGGTGTGTTGAAGTCTCCTGGAATGAATGCATTGCATTCTATTTCCCCCCTTAATTCTGTTAGTATTTGTTTCACATATGTAGGAGTTCCTGTGTTGGGTGCATAGATATTTATAATGGTTATATCTTCTTGTTGGATTGACCCTTTTATCATGATGTAATGTCCTTCTTTGTCTCTTGTGACTTTCTTTGTTTTGAAGTCTATTTTGTCTGATATAAGTACTGCAACTCCTGCTTTTTTCTCCCTATTAGTTGCATGAAATGCCTTTCTCCATCCCTTCACTTTTAGTCTGTGTATGTCTTTGGGTTTAAAGTAGTCTCTTGAAGGCAGTATATAGATGGGTCTTGTTTTTTTATCCATTCAGTGACTCTATGTTTTTTGATTGGTGCATTTAGTCCATTTATATTTAGGGTAATTATGGATAGGTATGTACTTATTGGCATTGCAGGCTTCATATTCGTGGTTACCCAAGGTTCAAGCTTAACTTCCCTACTATCTAAGAGTCTAACAATTCACTTAAAATGCTATTACAAAGACAATATAAAGGTTCTTTTTTTGTTTGTTTGTTTCCCTCCTCCTTTTTCTTTCTCCTCCATTCTTTATATATTAGGTATCATATTCTGTACCGTTTGTCTATCCCTTGATTGACTTTGGGGATAGTTAATTTAATTTTCCATTTGCTTAGTAATTAGCTGTTCTATTTTCTTTACTGTGGTTTCATTACCTCTGGTGACAGCTATTAAACCATAGGAACACTTTCATCTATAGCAGTCCCTCCAAAATACACTGTAGAGATGGTTTGTGGGAGGTAAATTCTCTCAGCTTTTCTTATCTGGGAATTGTTTAATCCCTCCTTCAAATTTAAATGATAATCTTGCCAGATAAAGTAATCTTGGTTCAAGGCCCTTCTGCTTCATTGCATTAAATACATCATGCCACTCCCTTATGGCCTGTAAGGTTTCAGCTGAGAAGTCTGGTCATAGCCTGATGGGTTTTCCTTTGTATGTGATCTTATTTCTCTCTCTGGCTGCTTTTAATAGTCTGTCCTTATCCTTGATCTTTGTCATTTCAATTCCTATATGTCTTGATGTTGTCTTCCTTGGGTCCCTTGTGTTGGGAGATCTGCGCACCTCCATGGCCTGAGAGAGTATCTCCTTCCCCAGATTGGGGAAGTTTTCAGAAATCACCTCCTCAAAGACATTTTCTATCCCTTTTTCTCTCCCTTCTTCTTTTGGTACGCCTATAATGCAAATATTGTTCTGTTTGGATTGGTCACACAGTTCTCTCAATATTCTTTCATTCTTAGAGATCCCTTTTTCTCTCTGTGCCTCAGCTTCTTTGTATTCCTCTTCTCTAGTTTCTATTTCATTTATAATCTCCTCCACCGTATCCAATCTGCTTTTAATATAGTCCATTGTGTTCTTCAGTGATTGGATCTCCAACCGGAATTCCTGAGTCCTCGAATATCTTTCCGTACCTCCATGAGCATGTTAATGATTTTATTTTGAACTCCCCTTCAGGGAGAGTCATGAGGTCCATATCATTTAAATCTCAGGAGTTGTATTCATAATTTTACTCTGGACCAGGTTCCTTTGGCATTTCATATTTGTGTATGGCGCCCTCTAGTGCCCAGAAGCTCTACTCTCTGGAGCTGCTCAGCTCTTGAAGCAATGTCAGGGATTGTAGGGGAGTGGTATCAGTGCCTCGGGGGAGGAAAGAGCTATTTACTGGTTCCTGGCTGCTATGCCTGTCTCCACTGCCTGAACCAGTGGAACAAGCACACAGGTATAAGTCTCTGTGTTTGCGTTTTTAGTTGCTGTGGACAGATCTTCCCCTGGCTGGCCTAACACCAGGGTAAGGTTTCCCAGTTTGCAAGCCTGGTGGGGCTGGCCAGGAGAAAGGTGCACTAGTCTGCCTGTCACAGAAGGGGTTCTTGGAGCTGTGTAGACAGCCAGGTAGCTGGAGCACCTGAAGATCATGAAAGCTCCCAATCTGCTGGGCAGAGTGCACCTGGACAATTTTGTCTATGTGTCCTTTCTCCTGAGCAGTAAGCTCTGTGCAATCCTTGCCCCTCCAGCAGCCCTCTTGCTAAGGGCTTCTTTATTAGGAAGTCTCTCAGACTGCCTGCCTTTCTTTTGTCCCAGAGCAGCTGAATATGGATCCCTGCTTTCCACAAGCAGCTGGAATCTTAGTCTCTCCAGGAATTCTGCCTATCTTAGCTTTCCAACCCCCTAATAAGAGAGTATCATGCAAGCACCATGAAATGTAGGTTTGTGCTCCCAGACAGATCTCAGAGTTAGGTATTCAGCAGTTCCAGATCTCCACTCCCTCCCTGCTCCGTTCCTCTTTCTCCTGCCTGTAAGCTGGGTGGGGGAAGGGCTTGGGTCCCTCAGGACCACAGCTTTAGTACGTTACCCTTCTCTGTGAGGGCTGCTCTTGTCTCCTGGTGTATGCAGTTTGTTGCAGTCCTCTTTCCTGTTGCTCTTTCAAGAGCGGTTGTATTAGTTATATTTTCATATTATATGCGGTTTTAGGAGGAAACCTCTGTCTCACCTCTCACGCCACCATCTTTTCAAAGCACAAGATCTCATGAGCTCTTTACTGCCTGGGTATGAGGGTCTTTTGACTGGAGTCTATGTTATAGGGTATGTCACCTTGCCACCCATTCTCCACTCCACTGCCGAAGGAATGTTTCCAAAATACAGATTTGATTGTTTGCTTTGAAAACCTTTCAATTGATTTATACAGTTCTCAAAATAGTGTTCAAACCCTTGACATAGAAGGCCTTTCCAGATTTGGCTCTCACTGACTGCCCCACCCTCATCTCCCTTCATTTCCCCTCCCATATCATAAATGTTATTATTCTCACCATCAGCATCCACTTCATTGCCACTACCTTCTGCATCATTACAATGGTTAACCTTTCTATAGAAATTACTATGTGCTTTGTTCTTTAGTGATATACATGTATTAACTCATTTAATCCTCCCAACCAAGATGTGAAATGGGTGCTATGATTACCTTCACCTTTCAAAAGAGGAAATTGAGGCACAGAGGTGCTATATAACTTGTCCAGTATCACAGAGTTGCCAGGAAAAAACCTGGGCATTTAGCTGTAAAGTTCACATTCTTACCCAGGTGTCAGCCAACTATAGCCTATTGCCAAATACAGCCCTCTAGTAGTCTTCATATAGTTCGTGAGTTAAGAGTGGTTTCTACATTTTTAATGGCTAGAAAAAAACTCAGAAGAAAAATATTCCTTGACATGTGTAAAGCATATGATATTCACGTTCTAGGGTCCCAACGAAAGTTTTACTAGAACACAGCCATGCTCATTCATTTACACATTATGGCTGTTCTCATGCTGCAGCAGTAAAACTGAGTAGTTGTGTAGAGTTCATTCATTAGTTCTTAGAGGAGAAAATAGCTTTATTTACTTACACCATTTTTAGATAAGAAAACTGCTGTATTGTTCTTAAACAACATATTAAGGGCCCAATCTAACAACCCAATTTAACATTAATTGATAAAAAGAACTATGTGAAATATCCATGCAGTGTGTCTGCAGCAGTCAGTGATCATTACAAGTACATTGATGTGTTATCATTTGCCTCTGGGTGGTAAGAATTTGTCTACTTTTTTTCTCCTTTCTACTTGTCATTTTCCCCCCAAATTGTAATGGGAACGGTTTGTTGACTATACAATGGAACTAATCTCACTAGGTAGACTATATCAGATACAATATTCAGAATAACTATATAATAATATGCTCCAAAATTATCCTTGGCAAGTGGCAATGTAGCTTTCTCCCCTAATCTTTTATTATAAACTGCTTATTTAATTTTAGGGCAATGCCTTGTTTGGAAAGATTTTATCGCACTGTGAGCCTAAATCACAGCTAATTTGTGATGAGGGAAATTGTAGTTGATGTCACGATATCAGCTTCAAATCCTGTGCCTACTGTTTGTTGACTATATGACCTTGGGATGACTGGGACTTGTTTCAGCATTTAAAATTGAGAATGATAAAAATGTATATAAAAGGGATCTGGCAGCATTAATTTAAATAAGGTATGAGGTAACTGATGAATATTGGAGTTGGGGGGAAAAACAGGGAAGTAAAGCAGATGGACAATTATGTGGAAATTCCATATTTTATGGTTTAAGGAAGAGAGAGGACATTGAGGCAATGTAGTAATGGATCATGGGACTTCAGCATTTGCTTCGAGGAGCAGATGTACTGAGTCAGAATTGTTCTATACTTCAGGATGTATCTAGTTTACATTATATAATCTTGTGTATTGAGAAAAGGTGGATGAGATCAACCCCAGAGTACAATGTGGTGATCCATCTTCATTACTTCCCGAGCAAAGGGAGAGTTCAGATTTTTCATGTATTTTCATCACAGTATTTAAATAACCCAGATTCACAGCTCAAATATTCAGCAAGTAGAGAATTAACAAAAATCATTTTCTTCTATAGTATTCAACACAGAAAGTGTTCAAAATGTAATGATTTATTAAAAATAGCTCTCTATTAAAATCACTCATTAATCCTACCGCTGACCTATGAAGACAACACTCAAAGTTATTCAAGTATTTCCAATACCGTAAATTCTCTCTCTAAAACAAAATACAGCTTATGTCTTTACATGAACTCTTATAGTTTCAATGTCTAAATTACCTGAATATCCTTGTACAAAACTTTATAATGAAAAAGAATTTGTAACTGTGAGATAACAGATGTCAACTAGATTTATTATGGCAATCATTGTGCAATGTATGCATACATGTAACCATTATGCTGTGCACCTAATATAATGTCACATCTCAATTATATTGCCATTAAGAAAACTTTCTAGTTTTCCAGTTTATAGATACATGACTTAAAGGAAGGACATTCCAAATGTAGCCTAATCATTTTGGAGTAGTGTGAGGTTTTTTTTTTACTGGTTAATCCATACGATTCTAGTTATATTTCTATTAATGCAGTTAAAGTTGGATTCAATTCATGTTTCTCATGTATGTTTAACATATACTTTCACATATTCAAGTCTCCCTTATTCTGCTTTTAAAATATTCCTTTTACTCTAATTGAGTTAGTAATTTATAGCTATGCCTCACATGGTACTATAGAAGTACAGAACTAAGATTCAAGGCACTTGAATTTTATTCCAACTGTATAAGATCAAATGTCTTTGAACACTTCTTTCCTTAACTATGAAATGATGGATTCAGATGAGGTAATTGCTGAGAGCAAAACGCTAAAATATGGGACTATAATATGCTTAGTGCTGTCTTAAATGCTTTACATTGAAATTTACCATTAAAAACAAACCAATCAGATAGATACTATTAATATTTGCACCATATTACAGATGAGGAAAGAGGCAAAAACCGGTTGATTGACATTTTCATGGTCACTCAACTAGTGCATGGCAGAGCAGGACCAAATCCAGGCAAGGTCCTTTGTGGTATGTAATAGTCCATTTCTTCAGGACTTTGTGCAGTTTTTCTTTCTTAATTTTTATTGTCGATAAAATTACAAACTTCAGAGGGCAGCAATGGGGCTTTATGGTGTCTTGTACCTTCATACCAACAAATACAACATTTTATTTGTAATAAAACATATTAGAGTTGTTAAAAAGAACGTATTGGAGTAACCTGTGATTCCTTTTAAGCCTCGAAGAAAGCAACACCATGATTGAACTTATACTTGTGAAATTTTGAAATTACTACAGCAAGACTTAAGAACCTGAAGATGAAATTAAGAGAGAATTGAAAACTCATCATTCTACCTGGTATAAACAGCATGTAATGGAGTTGATTAATGTCATTGGGCTTATAAAGGAATATAAAGGGTATGGCTGGTCCTGTATCCATGTTGCATATCAGCAAACATGGGATTCAACCCAGCCTGCCACTGGAGTATACAAATTAAATGAATGAATGACAATATGTACTGGAGAATTATGAGCTTTTTTTTGTACTGAATGGTGTCAGATGTATCGAAAACAAGATAAAATGCCAAGATGACTTTTGTGTCCCCAAATTCACATAACAAGCGTCTCATACTGTGAACAATATGTGTCACATTGGAACACATTAGCAAAGTAAATACTAGGAACAGATTGGCCACATATGTTTAAAAACACTAACTGAAGCAATAAGTAAAAGAATTTAAGCCTACAATGGGGCATGCAGAGGAGTTGGGCAGATGGTAGTGATAGTTGGAAACTACCTCTGTGCTCTTTTCTCTGCGAGCTCACCAGCAGTCATTTCAGCAGGTGGCTGTCAGCTCAGTACACATGGGAGAAGAAGCAGAGATTCCATAAACTTTGATCTTATCTCTTAAAATGTCACAGAATGCAGCTTCTGAGGCCTATAAACTTGCGGAAGGTCCGACCAATAGCACTCTTCACCTCATTATTTCTCAGGCTATAGATGATGGGGTTCAACATGGGGGTCACAACAGTGTAGGACAATGACAGCACCTTCTTGCTCTCAGGAGAATTATTCGACTTAGGCCGGGCATAAGTGAGGCTTAAAGACACATAAAAAATGGATACAACAAGGAGGTGGGAGGAGCAGGTAGAGAAGGCCTTATGCTTCCCTTTAGCTGATGGAATCTTGAGAATGGAAGCAACAATGCGAGTGTAGGAACACAGGATCAGCAAACACGGTACCATGATGAATATAATGGATCCAACCATCGCATAGATCTCAAACAGTGCAGTGTCTGCACACACCAGCCTCAGCACAGGTGGGCTGTCACAGAAAAAGTGGTTCACCTTGTTGGCACCACAGAACGGAAAGCTGAAGAGCCATGTGGTCTGCACAGTAGCTACAGGAAAGCCTGGAAACCAAGCAGCAAAAGCCAGTTTGGCACATGTCCTTGGGTTCATGGTCACAGGGTAGTGCAAGGGATAGCAGATGGCTACGTAGCGGTCGTATGCCATGGTGGCCAGGAGGGAACATTCAGCAGCTCCAAAGAAGAAGAAGAAATACATCTGAGTGGCACAGCCACGGAAGGAGATGGTTGTGTCCTGGACGATCAAGGTCCCCAGCATCTTGGGCACAATGACGAGGTTGAAGCCAATCTCCAGGAAGGACAAGTTCCTGAGGAAGAAGTACATGGGACTATGCAGCGTGGGGTCAGCCAAGGTAATCAGAATGATGAGGCTGTTTCCCATCAGGGTGACCAGGTAGATGATGAGAAATGTCAGGAAGAGCAACGACTGTATTTCAGTAGGGAGGGATGAGAAGCTCATGAGGATAAACTCACTAACTGTTGTTAGGTTTCCTCTAGCCATGGATAAAGGAATGAATCCCCAGCTGCGGTCATGGAGATTTGATTGGAAGAGTCAGTTCTGGACTTGTTTTTCAGACTCCTTATTGTCAGGGAAAGAGGTAAGGTTAGGATCTCATTTGGAAGAGGGAGGGCTTTGTGTTGTCAGAGAATAAAGACAGGAAGAATGGCCTGAGTCTGATCTCTGAAGGGCACCTAGCTCATTGCTCCCTACTCCGTCTTTTCATGATCCATTTTCCACTTTGTTACCATATTTGCTAAAACATGTTGGATCATATCTACTTGCACCCATTTTCTCAGCACACTTAATACCTTAGAGGTGGGCTTAAATGAGAGGGGTCCTGAGGCAATGGACATGAGCCAGATGGAAAAATTAGAAAAGTTTCATTTCTTCCAATTATATATCTCCCTTCTTTAAAGATTCATTGTGTTCACCTTCTCCATCTACTGCCAAAATTAGTAGTTGCCTTTTGTATGTGTCTAGGGACTGCACTGAAACAACTGAGAGGTATCCAGTGGAGAAAATGAATTCTGTCCTATTTTGTATTGAGGTGATTCAAACTAGGAAAAAGAAAAGCCAGGGAGGTATGGGAAGAATACTTGCAGAATTATAGTACTTTTAATGAACTTTTTCCCCCTCTTGATGAGAATTGCAAACTACTTCAAATCATATAATAATTATTCCCTCTTGCCTGAGCAGATATGAAGTAACAGCCTAAGCAGTTTCCTCTTCAGTCCAGCAAGGTTACAATTGACAACTGAAGATCAGGACCCACTAGAGCCACTAGCCCTCAGGACTAAGATCTGATCACAGTATTGTGTCACATCTACATAGAAAGTGAATGTGTCCCAGGAGATTCCAACTACTTCTCTTTCAAGAATGGACAAATAAAAAAAAAAAGAAGAAAAAGATTCTCCAAAAAAACCTTTCTTTAAAATATGAGGAACATTAGAGTGAATGCAGAAAGGAAAACATTCATGAATAAACAATTAACCTGGACTATATAAAATAAGAGACAAAATATTTAAAAATTATGAAAAAATTCAATATTTATTTCACTTCTATCGAGGTACCAGTGATATGATGACTATTCACGGAAGCTTAGAAACTACTGGAGGAGGTACTATGTAATCACTGTAATTAATCACAAGAAATACACAATACCTTGAGGGCCTATGAGGAACAGGGATGCCTAATGTAGTCTATGAAAGTTTTATAGGCAACAGAGATGACAATGAAGTTGGCTGAAAGATAGGCAAAGTGTGCATGGTGATATATAAAATTATGAAAATATTGTACAAAACAAAGTACCAGGAAAATGAGTAAAATTATTGAGCAAAGAGTTTTTGAACTGAAAGCACTCCTTAGCATGCAGCAAAAGAAATGGAAATACACTCACAACTATGCCTCTTGGTCTTTTGGTTATTTTTCTTCTAATTTTGAGAGTAAACTTCCTTTAAACATTCAGAGAGGAAACAAAAATGAAAAAGCAAAACCACACAAGTTAAAACCAAAAGACATTTTAGGCTACATATAAAGAAACAACTCCATCTTACATCATTTACAAAATTGAATTCTAATGGATTAGAGCCTTAAATGTAAGACCTGAAACCATCAAACTCCTAGAAGAAAATATAAGAAAAACTACCTAAAACTTGTCTTGGCAACAATTTTTTGGATCTTATGCCAGAAGGACAAGTAAAAAAAGCAAAAATAACAAGTGGGACTATATCAACTAGAAAGCTTCTGCACAAGAAGGGACACATTCAACAAAATGAAAGGGCAATCTGTGGAATGGGAGAAAATATTTGCAAACCATATAGCTGATAATAGTTTTACATCCAAAGTATATAAACAAATCAAGAACTCAGTAGCAAAAAAACAAACAATCTGATTAAAAAATGGGTAGAGGACCTGAAGAGACATTTTCCCAAGAAGACATGCAAACAGCCAATAGGTGTGTGACAATGTGTTCAGCCATCACTGATCATCATGGAAATATAAATCAAAACCACAATGAGGTATCACCTCACACCTGTCAGAAGGGCTATTATCAGAAAACCAAGAGATAACTTGTGTTGGCAAGGAATTGCAGAAAAGGGAACCCTGTTCATTATTGCTGGGGAATGTGAATTGGTGCAGTCATGATGCAAAGTAGTATGGAGGTTCCTCAGAAAATTACAAATAGAATAACCATATGATCCAGCACCTCCACATACGTGTATGTAGCCAATGGGAATGAAATCACTATCTCACAGAGAGATCTGCACTCCCATGTTCACTGCAGCTATTATTCACCAGAGCTAAGACACCACCAACCTAAGTGTCCACTGAGGAACAAATGGACAAAGATGTGGTACATATACACAGGCAATATTATTCAGTCATAAAAAAGGAGGAATCCTACCATTTGTGACAGACAACATGGATGGGACTTGAGGGCATTTTTCTAAGTAAAATAAGTCAGACAGAAAGGTAAACACTGCAGGAGCTTACTTATATGTGGAATCTAAAAAAAACTAAACTCATTGAAGCAGAGAGTAGATTGTTAACTGCCAGGGTCTAATGGTGGGGGATAGGGGGAGATGTTTGTCAAAGGGTACAAACTTCTAGTTATAAGAGGAATAAGTTCAGGGGTCTAAAGCACAGCATGGAGACTATAGTTAACAATACTGTACTATATCCTTGAAAGTTGCTAAGAGTAGACTTTAATGTCTCACCACACAGACACACACACAAGGTAATTATGTGATGTGGGGATGGATGTGTTAACTAACCTTATTATGGAAACGTTTCATGATATAGACGTTATCAAATCATTACGTTTTATTCCTTAAACTTACAGTATTAAATATCAAGTATCTCAATAAAGCTGGAATTAAAGGAACTCGTAGAACAGAAGATTCTACTGACAACACAAATGAGAAAACACAATATATTCAGGTTTAAAAATTTTGGAGAGAGAGTTAAGACTATAATTGCATATGAAATAATGAAAAAACTGGGTTTGCAAATAAACTAGAAAGAAAATAGACACAGAAAGGAAGAAATAGAATTGAGAGCAGAAATTGATTTGAAAGTTGTAAAATTGGTAAATATATCTAAGTTTGTCCTTTGAAATTAAAAGTGGAGATTAATTATTGAAAAATCTAAAGAAGAAATAAATGGAGGAAACAAAAATATTCAATATTAGGAATAAGAAATAGAAAATAACCCCAGAAAAAGAAATTTTGAAACTTATGAGAGAATACATTTGCATTAAAAAAATGTGTGATTTTTAAAATGAAATAGATGATTTTCTAATATATGTAAGGATACCCTCATTAAAAGAAAATGCTGATGGACAGTGACTGCAGTAGGTGTGGGGGGGACTTGATAATATGGGTGAATGTAGTAAGCACAATGTTTTTCATGTGAAACCTTCATAAGAGTGTATATCAGTGATACTTTAAAAATAAAAACATAAAATATGAGTGTGTTGAAGTAATTTTACCAAAAACTTGCCAAAAAGGCCATAAGCTGGGATAGTTCAATGAAAAAAGTCCTTCAGTCCTTCAAGGAACAGATAAATCTTGTGATTTAACACAAAGAAAAAGATGCGTTTCCCAAATAATATTACAACATTACATAGTCCTTTTACTTATATGAACATGTAAGATCCAACTTCATAAATATGTGCATAGGAAAAAAGAATGACAGAAAATGCAAAAAATTTCAGCATTATTCACCTGTAAGTGGTAGGAAAAGGGGCACAGTTATTTCTATAATTTCATTTTCTTTTTTTCCAAACATTTATCATGAGCTACGTTTGTCTTATAGCAGTAGTAAACACAGTAATGATACCAATGAAAATGGCCACATGTAAGTAGCATTTACCAAACACATAATAGCATTATGCTGTGCATTTTTACCTCTTTTCTTTTTCATACTCTCGTAACAACTGTCTGATATAGATGCTACTATCCTCCCCATACAGTTCATGGGGGAACTGAAGGTTAGAGAGGTTATTTGGTAGTTAGGGAATGTGGTACCCTGTTTGCCTGAACAGTAAAAGGCAGAGCCTGCACTCAGAAAAAATATAATAAAAGCAACACTTGGGTTTTCAGCAAGGCGTAGAGTATGAACGCAAAATGTATCTTAGGTCTCATCTCTGTCGCCTTGTCATCCAGGTACTTTATTCTCTACCAGAGCTGAGCTTCTCACCACTCTTTGAGCAAATTACTTCCCTTCATGATATATACCAGAGGGTGGCAATTTTTTTCTGTAAAAGGCCAGAAATAAAATGTTTTGGCTTGCGGACCACGTGATTCATTCTATATCTACTCAATATCTAGAGAAATACATATACATATGAAACACATAAAATTAGATATACAAATAAACAGTGAGGTATACACATATATACACTACCTAAACAAATGAGCTTGGCTGAGATCCAATAAACTGTATTCATAGACTTTAAATTTTAAGTTTCAAATTATTTCAGGGGCCATAAACTATTATTCTCCTTTTGATTTTTTTAACCATTTAACAAATGTAAAAGTCATATTTTTAGCTCATGGGCCATATCAAACACAGAGCTGGCTTCATTTCACCCATGAGGTATACTTTGCCGGTTCATGCTCTGTATCTTTACACATATACCATCTGTCTGCACATGCCACATTCTCTACCTGGCTGACTTTGTCCTTCTCATTTTCAAAACTCAGATGTGTTTTCCTTGTGTTGCTTCCAAAGAGGGCCATTCCTGGATGCTATTAGAATGGTTAATTATTCAGTTGTACTTAATCTACTGATATTTGAATTACCAGGTTACTCTGCAAATTCCTTCAGACCAGGAACTGCTTATTATTTATAGGACTAAGCCCAATGCAAGTCCAGATTATACTATTTTTATGTATTTTTGTGTAAATGAGTGGAAAAATAAACATAAGAATTTCAGAAAGTTCATTATTCTTGGAGTTTATATTGGATTCCATATCCACTCACATACTTCTTCTAAAACCACTTCTGCCAGAAGCGCCATTTCATGACAATGTACAGTATTTGGTGCTGGTGAAGAGGACTGGAATGGAAGAGGGAGGAGGAAGGCGAGGACCTGTGGGTTTCCCAGAGAACTGGAGACCACAGGGGAAGAAGAGACGGCACCCTGGCTCAGGAGTGGGAAGCACTGCACCACCTGGGGGCCCACGGCCAGCTCCTTCCGGGTTCCACCAGAACTTCTGCACGAACATCCCCCACTACTCACCTGACTGCTGTCCCAGCAACAGAAACCCAGTCTTCTAAGCCTTCTGCACCCACAGGATCGTCCTAAGGAAGAATTGTACTCTGCTGACCTCTGCCTCATGAGTGTTCCACTGAGGCAAGCCTTCCCGGAGTTAATCACAGGAAAGTCAAGACTTGCAGGAAGTATAGTTCCTGTCAAAGCTTCAGGGACTGAAATTTTGCTCACCCAGTGGGCTTTAGAGAACAGAACTGGAAAAATATTCTGAGTATATCTTTCTTCTGCAGCCTCAGGTGTCAGTTACCCCACCACACTGACAAAGAAAACAGGCCCAAAGAAGAAAGTGATGAGATCTTCCCAAGGGCAGACATACGAGTAGAATCAGGTGTCCTGCAAACCCCTCCCAAACCTTGTCCAGTTGAGCATGTGAGCCTGAAGCAGGGCCCCTGGCCGACTGGGCGCCTCACCTGGGCCCAGCAGGGAGACCTGCCTTGTTCATCTCTGCCTGACGCCGCAGCTTCGTGCACGTCCTTGAGTACGTGGAGGGCTCTGGCTCTGTTGACAGAAGAACCGGGATAGCAACCAAGGAAGGCCTGGTCTCTGACGCAGGTGAGCTATTAATGGCTGGGTCTGAAGCAGTTCAGGGCTGCCTCCCTGTCAGGCACGAGTGAGCACCTGGAAGGGTTGGCCTTGTGCCCAGCGCTGATTTAGGAGTAATTCCCAGCTGTGCCTCTTTGTCCTTGGGGCACTTAAGAGCTGGCGCCTCTATTTTTCCCCCCAGGTGTTCCTGTGCTCATCTTAGCACCTCTTCCTTCTCTTCCTCATAGGGACCTGACCTTTCTTGAATCCAGTGTCCTCTGGGGCCCTACGGAATGTCAGATGCAAAGAGGGTGAAGTTTAACAAAGGAGAACCATCCTCTAAGAATGTGGCATTGTGCAGAGAGGAGCAGGAAGGTTTGGATTCTGGTGACCTAAGTTTAACCCCAGCTCTGGAACTCTCTGGTTTGGGACGCTCAGCAATTTTCTTTCAATCTCTGAGTTTCCGTGTCCATATTGCTTAGACAAAGAAATGGTGAGGTGGGATATATTAACCTTGATGTTGACATATTAAAGTACACATACGAATACCTCATATGAATATCAAGTTACAATAACCTATCATAGAGCCAATACTTGGTCATCAACAAATGCACAGTAAGTGATCACCGCACGCCAGGCGTTGCTCTAGACCCTGAGAAAGAAATGTCCAAAGCGGACAAAGGGCCTGTGACCATAAAGCTTATAACTGACTGGGGGAAGCCAGGCATTGAAAAATAAGCAGCTGAGCACAGAAAACTAAGTAGCTGCTATAAACAAAATCTAGGAGGGAAGAAATAGGAAACTGCTGAAAGGAAGGGCTCCGAGGGCCTTCAACAGAGGGTCTTTTTGGTTGTCAGCTGACACTACACGGGACATTGTTTAAGAAGATGTGGAAGCCAAACCTGCAGCCCCTCATCCAAAGGATGATCAAGTGAGTCCCGGCTTCTGGCTTTTGAAAAGGCGAGTGAGCAGGACAACTCAGATGTGGTGATTCGGGCATTGAGAATCATATATTCCAGACACAGGAGAGATTATAACTGATTTTTATCATAGCACAATTTTTAACAGTAATATAATGGAAAATTATCTTAATTTCATCAACAGGCAACTGATTAAAACTGTAGATTTCTCCAGTAGAATATTGATGGAACTGTGAATATATTATATTAATGTGGAATTAACTCCCAGATATATTATATTTGAAAAAACAGTGGAAAGGACATTATAGAAATACCACAAAAATTACATTCTACAACTTTCCCAGACTACCAGAAAGTAGAGTGTTCCTACGAAATCTTACCTTTTTTAAGGGAAAATGGTATAAAGTGAAGAAGCAATTATCATTAATTTATATGGTAATAATTTTGAGCATTCCCACATCCAAAACAATAACCTTTCTTAGTATTTTCTATTCCTTAGAACACATCTTGCAAACACAGGCATAAAATAAGTGGAGATAAAGCACAGATGGCACAGTTCAGAGTCATGGTGGCTTGATGCTGAGATACTGAGTGTGGTTTCTGGGGAAAGAGCTGGGTGGTGGAGGTCGCAGAGAACTGTCGCTGCTCTAGGTACACTGCCTCCACAATGGCTGCTGCCAAAGGAACACTGAATGCTACTTTTGCTTTTCACCTTTTTTGATAAAAGTGAAAATCCTCTCCAGATTTCTTTCGGTTAGCAAACACAGGTACAAATATAAGCTTTTCATAAAAGCAAGGTGACCTAATGAGGACTTTCCAAGCAGGGGATACCTGTATTCTGTCGAAATGCATATGACACACACATAGAAATAAAATTTGCAAATAGAAAATTTCTGGAATGACACACAAGAAATTAACAATAGTTGCCTTTGGAGCAAGAAGGTGGGGAACTACCAAGGTCAGCACTGAGAGGGAAATCTTTTCACTGTGTGTTAAATCCTACTTAATTTTATCAAATATACTTACTCAGTTTTTAATGCAAAAGAGACACTTGAAACAAATGCTTTCTCTCCGGTTCTGTCCCTATTAATTTCTAGCCTTAGGATCTAGAGAAAGATATTAAAATTACTTCATGTCCCAGTACATTTTGTGAGAAGGTAATTAGAGGAAATATAGAAAACATGCCAAGATGTGGTGAATTTCAGATATGGCAAGTTTCCATTAAAACACCATTTGGCCTGGGACGAAGGTTCCCATCAAGGACAGGAAGAGGCATTCCAGTGACTGTATGATGACCGACATCACTGCCATTACTGCTGCCAGCACCGTTTCTGCAACTACACTTAATTTTTATCAGATTGACTTCTTTCTCTCCCACAAATGCATTAAACTCTTTCCTTCCTAGGACTTTTACACAGGTTGACCCATTGGTTTCTGAGGTTTTGCTTCTGGTTTTTACCTGGTTAACTCCTTCTCAATTTTCTGATACCATTTGTTGATATTCTGGTGTTACTTCCTCAGAAAGGAGTACCCTGACCCACTTTTATTAGGATTACCATTTTTTCTTCATCAGAGAATTTTGTTCTTTACTTCATGGCAATGACAGCTTTATGTAATTATAGATTTGTTTGTGGATTCGTCATTAATTCTCTTCTAATTGGATTACAATGTCCCTGAGGGTAGGGACCCTGTAAATCCAGTACCTAGCAGTGAGTGTAACAGAAGTTAGGAAGTAAGCATGGAACCCATGAGAACAATGAGGAGGGTTATGGAAAAAGAATTCAGAAATAAGGAATGGGCAGTGGCAAAGAAAATGGGAATGGAAATAAAGGATGGGGAAAACTTTGCCAAAGAGAAATTAGCAGGATTTAGAGATTGGTTGAATACTCCTATGAGAGCACTTATCCAAGTATGGAATTGTAGCATAGTAGAGCACTTTGAATGGCACTGTCTTTTCTTCTTCAGCTTTTTCCTTACTTGTCTGCCTCACCCAGGAGCTAGGAACTCCTGGAGGGCACCACCTTGGTCACTGTTGTACCCTCAGGATTCAGTATGTGAGTATTCACTGACTGAGTGAAAGGATATATGTCCATGAAAGGTGAACTTGAAAAGAGGAATCAGTAACAAGGCCAATGGTCATGGCAGTGGAAATGGAACTAACACTAAGGGATGAGTAAATAGTGTGTTTCCAAGAATGATTTGCAGGAGTTGAAAACTGGGTGAATACTTTTATGATGGCAATGATCAAGTTGTGGCATTAAAACATTGTAAGTATACTGAATGATATTTCAATTTCATATTTGTTTGTTTACTTCTCTGACCCATTTGCTAGATGAATATCAACCAAGTAGCAGTTCAAAACGACTTTCAAAACTCAGTATATAAATGTTCCCTGATGGAATGTAAAAATAAATCAATGAAAATTTGAATCCAAAAGAGAGGTAAATGATAATAAAGAAAGACTGTCCAGATTTGGTGATTGGAAGAATGTGTTTATGTTTTATTTTTTAGTAAACCTTGAGTTCAGAATGTGATCCTGTAGGCACACCCCACAGGGGGTTACGGTTGCCATCTGGTCTGTGTGTGACCCTCAGCTAAGCAGCTCAACACACTTCTGAGGCTCTGATCCTTGATCCATGGTCTGCAAGGTTTAGACGTTTGTGCTCAGTAGGGTGCCTGAGAGCTCATGCACATCT
This sequence comes from Smutsia gigantea, assembly GCA_032199065.1. Lineage (NCBI taxonomy): Eukaryota > Metazoa > Chordata > Mammalia > Pholidota > Manidae > Smutsia > Smutsia gigantea. Next base: position 47,960 of record JAVSCE010004693.1, on the reverse strand, counting down.
CTCTATGGACTCGTGGTTGTATCATTCATGTGTTGATTGATGATACTCAAAGTGCCCTCATACATTGCATTGTGGGTAATGTAAGTTGTTTACAGCTTTGGGGTACCTCCTCCAAGCAGATGATCATCACTTTTGGGTGAGTTGTTTATATCAGTGCATGTATAAAGGGGTAGTCATGCTTACCTCTTACCTGGATAACAATTCTGGAGGCTTTTAGCGTTAAAATTTGGGGGGCCTTTTGAGGAAAACATATTTACAAGCAAAGAGCATTTTTGGTAGGAAATTGTTTAGTGGAAAATAAATTTTCTTTGTTTATTGTCATTGTTACTAGGGAGAAAGAAGCATCTTTCATAAGTTTATTTCATACATTATAGTTTGGGAGCACTGTACTAGTGAGATAACTTGCTCCCTAAGGAGAAATGTCTTGGAGGCAGCTGGAAATGTGAAACTCGCATTTGGGTAAGAAGTCACTACCAGAGTTAAGGATTTGGGACTTAAGCATTCATTTCAACATTCATTACTAGTGAGTACCAGGCACAGGAATATGAACACAAATAAGAAGCTGTCCTTACACTCAGCTGATATGTATGCATGTAAAATACAATTAATTCCATTGTTTTAAAGACTTGAGTAGTAATTGCCCAAGATATATGTGTGACAAAGCCAAGTGAACTCAGCTTTGTCTACAGGAATCAGAGAGAGATTCTAGAAGAAAAACATTCAAATTGTATTCCAAAGACTAGAATTAGAGCTGAATCTTGAAAGGTTAAGTATAAGTTAACTTCGTATGGGGAAGATATGTGTGAGAGGTAAGAATTTCAGACAGAAAAAGTGTTTAAAGATACAAATGCTTAATGATAATTTCTACCCTATACCGACCACTTACTCTGTGTCAATTACCTTTTTCATTCAAAGAATAGAAGTAATTTTATAAGTATTTTTAGTTTCCCCAAATAGCTCAGCACACAGTAGATCAGACAGTTTCCATTGAATTGATGTCAAGTTATTTTTGTTTTGCTTTGTTTCGTTTGTTCCTATCACTCCCCTAACTTGTCTTTCAGTCTCTGTTGTAAACATTATTTTCCCCTTCTCTCTAGCTTCTACCTCTATATTAAGAAGATATACACAATTTTTAAAGTACATACTATTTTGGATTCAGACCTAGATTAAAATTCCAGCTCTGACACTTCAATAGTTTTGACTATTGAACAAGTTATTCCCCATTGTGGAGCAAGTATACTATGTTATAAATTGTGATAAAACCTCTGAAGGATATTGATACTTTATTAAAAATATGTAACTCGTATTTGCTTGTTGATAAATGTTAGCTACTTAATTCATCCTGCTCCCTGCAAGGAGGTAGACTTTATGTAGATTTCTCAAGTTAAAATTGTAACAAACATCCTTGAGAATTTGACATAACTCATCTACCACTTTGAATTGAAAGAGATACTAAAGTATAGACAGGATCATATAACTCAACAAGTAGAAATGGTTGGCTAATGTAATTTGAGTTTTATGATATATTTTTATGTATTAAGTATTGTTATGTATATGCTATGCAATTACACTACTATATTATATCCCCACTTACAAATTAAGAAATATAAGATTAGAAATTTAGAATAATTTCTGTGAACTTGCATAGCTGTTAAATACCAGACAAGGCATTGGAACCCAGGTTTTTCAGGGTCTAAATTGTTAAGGGAAATAAGACTATTGTTAGAGAAATTAGAAATCCAACGTGTAGGGGAAAAGAAAATAGTTCAGCATGACAAGAGTTAAATAGGTATTCAGCTCTATGCTTGGGATCTGGTAAGAATTGAAATTGGGAAGATAAACTAGAGCTGAACCTTCAGAGGCTTGTATAACATGTACAGAACATCAGTTTTATTCTGAAGTTGAGGGTGAATTGTATGGATTTTAAGCTTGATACTGACAGATCATCACATGTCTATTTAGAAAGAACTCTGGAGGGGATAAGAAGGATGCATTAGAAGGAGGTGTATATGTAAATCTGAAGCATGACTGGAGGCTGGGAGACCAATTAGGAGGCTCTAGAAATAATTCTGCTAGGAGATATGTCAATACCCAAGTTCTATCTCTGCAGAGGGCATTTCTTGATATTCTGACAATGGATGGCTATCCAAGAGAAAATCCACAAGGAGGAGAGAAAAAGAGGGCCAACCACTGCACTCCTAGGACAAGTATTGTTTAAAAGCCTCAAAACTATCACAAAGAATCTGCATTTGGACATGTAGAGGGAATAGAAAGGGAATTGGTCCATGGTATTGGAAGGCAAGATGATAAAAAGTTTCAAGAGAAATATTCCTTTTACATAAGCATCAAAGAGAAGATGAAAAGCATTTGATTTCCTCAAGGTTCTCTGCACCAAGTCGGGGATTACTGGATGCTGCTGTAATTCCTCCCACCAAATCCCTGCTCCCTCCAGATCTCTATATGCACAATCAGTCTCTGATTACTGAAAGGGACCCTGGAGACTCAAGAGTAAAATCCTGGGAGTCCCTGCTAAAAGGAGTCCTGTCTCCCTCTGATGCAGCTATACTTTGGCTGAGCTCTGCTCTCACTGCCTTCCATCCTCAGTCTCCTCCATCCCTGGGGTTGCAGACTAACCAGCCATTAGTGAGCAGTCCCAGGCTGTGACCTCATTAAAAAGTTGTTAATGAGGCACACTGCTGTTCAGGGAGCATACTTGACTGAGGCTCCCAGTGGCCTGTCCTGGGGCCTGAGGGAAGCTGAGGTGAGGAGACAGCATCAGGTCTGGGGAGAGAGCTAAGGAACTCAGGCTGCAGAGCCACAGCTCCTAGTGAGCTCACCTTGGCAGGCATGCCAAGAGCTTTGAAGCTCAAGTCCCTGCTGGCCTGCACGCTTACAGGAGCGGGTGCCGCCCAGGGCAGCAGGGATGTCTGCTCTGCCGACCCGTATTAATGGGGGACTTCAAATCCTGAGATTCACAGGTGGTCTTTCTTACACTGAATTTGGTCTCATGAGCTCTTAACTGCCTGAGTATGAAGGTCTTTTGAGTGGAGTCTATGTTATAGGTTATGTCACCTTGGCACCCATTCTCCACTCCACCGCCAAAGAAATGTTTCCAAAATACAGATTTGATTGCTTGTTTGCTCTGAAAATTTTTCAGTTGATCTACATAGTTCTCAAAATAGAGGAGGGGAAGATATATGGTGGCATGAGAAGTGTGGGGGAAATCTCCCCAAACCACATATATTTTGAAAATACAGCAAGTACAACTATTCCTAAAAGAATGACCAGAAGTAAGAGTGCACCAGCCTGTCTACATGTGGGAGAAGTGAACATCTCATGGAAAAGTGTAAAGTAAAAAGCCACCACCCAGCAGGATGGCAGACTTCCCCCACCCCAGCTCACTGGCGGGAGGAAGAGAATCAGAGTGGGGAAGGAGTGGAAGCACAGGACTGCTAGATACCCAGCCTTAAAAATCTACTCCGGGAGCACAAACCCACATTGCATGGTGCTCTGGAGATTAGAGGGGCTAAAAACCAAAGCCAGAGACCAAGACTGGGAAGAGGTTCCCACAGCCAGCTGCCCTGGGACAGAAGAAAAGCAGGCACTTTAAAAGACTTCTCAGCAGTCAGAAGGCTGCTAAAGGGGCAAAGGTTTAGGAGAAGGAACAGTTGGACAAAATCGTCCAGCCCAGCAGGTTGGGAACTTTCAGGAGCATCAGGTGCTCCATCCCCCTGGTTGGCAACACAGCTGTGAGGTCCTCCACCGCGATAAGCAGCCTGCCACTCCTTCCTCCCCGCGGGTACCTGCCGGCAAACCCGCTGTCCGCAACATTGCGGCAGAGCAGCCGGAAGGCAGCCCCGCCTGCAGCAACTAAACAGCTTAGCAGAGGCTTCTCTCTGCATGCGGCTAATGGGCCCAGACACCAGAGACAGGCATGGCGACTGGGTTGCACAAAAGGGCTTTGCCCTTTCTGCAAACACTGTGTCGGTTGCCTGTGACACCCTCCATCACCTTATGCTATCTCGAGGGCTGCCCCAACCATGGCAACTTAAGGGGTTAACCCAGAGGCTGCTCCTGATGCACAGCTAACCGGCTCAGACAGCGGAGACAGGTACAATGACCGGGAAGCAGGAAAGGGATTTTTCCTTGCAGCAGACACACGCGCCACCCACCTGCAGCCCCCGACATTGCCCTAGGCCATCCAGAGGGTCGCTTCACCCAGGACAGCTAAGGGAATCAACCCAGAGGCTGCTCCCTGTGCACAGCTAACCAGCACAGACAGTGGAGACAGGCACTGCGACCGGGAAGCAAGAAGGGACTTTGTCCTCCCAGCTGACACATGTACCACTCGCTTGCAACCACTCCCATAGCTCCAGGACTATGAAAAGGCAGAACTTTGTTCAATCTAAAATTCTTCAAACACCAGAAAGAGGGCTCAGTGAGATTGACATAACCAATCTTCCTGAAAAAGACTTCAAAATAAAAGTCGTAAGCATGCTAATGGAGCTACAGAAAAATATTCAAGAGCTAAGGGACAAATTCAGGTGGGAGATAACTGAAATGAAACAAACAATGGAGGTATTTAAAAGCTGATTAGGTGAGGTAGAGGAGATAGTAAATGGAATAGAAATCACAGAACAGGAATACAGAGAAGCTGAGGCAGAGAGAGAAAAAAGGATCTCTAGGAATGAAAGAATATTAAGAGAACTGTGTGATCAATCCAAATGGAACAATGTTCACATTATAGGGGTACAAGAAGAAGAAGAGAGAGAAAAGGGAACACAAAGTGTCTTTGATGAAATAATTGCTGAAAACATCCACAATCTGGTGAAGGAAATAGTCTCTCAGGCCATGGAAGTCCACAGATCTCCTAACACAAGGGACCCAAGGAAGACAACACTAATACATATAGTAATTAAAATGGCAATGATCAAGGACAAGGACAGAGCATTAAAAGAAGCCAGAGAGAGGATAAAGATCACCCACAAAGGAAAACCCATTAGGTTATCATGAGACTTCTCAGCAGAAACCTTACAGGCCAGAAGGGAGTGGCATGATATATTCAATGCAATGAAACAGAAGGGCCTCAAACCAAGAATACTCTACCCAGCAAGATTAACATTTAAATTTGAAGGAGGGATTAAGTAATTCCTAGATAAGCAAAAGTTGATGGAGTTTACCTTGCACAAACTGTCTCTACAGGGTATTTTAAAGGGACTGCTCTAGATGGAAATGTGCCTAAGGCTAAACAGATGTCACCAGAAAAAATAAAACCACAGCAAAGGAAGAAGACCAATTAAATACTAACAAAATGCTAAATTAAATCAGCTACCCACAAAGTCAGTCAAGGGATACCCAAAGAGTAGAGAATATGACAACTAACATATAAAGAGAAGAGAAGGAAGAAAAAGAAGGGGAGAAAAAAAGGAATATTCAGATTGTGTTTAGAATAACATAATAAGTGAGTTAAGGTAGACTGCTAGATAGGAAAGAAGGTGCCCTTGAACTTTTGGTAACCACAAATCCAAAGCCTGCAATGGCAATAAGTATATATCTATTGATAATCACGTTAAATGGAAATGGACTGAATGCACCAATCAAAAGACATAGAGTTATAGAATGGATAAAAAAGCAAGACCCATCTACATGCTGCCTACAAGAGACTCACTTCAAACCACAAGACATACACAGACTAAAAGTGAAAGGATGGAAAAAAGATATTTCATGCAAACAATAGGGAGAAAAAATCAGGAGTTGTAATACTTGTATCAGATAAAATAGACTTCAGAATAAAGAATGTAACAAGAGACAAACAAGGACCTAATATAATGATAAAGGGGTCAGTTCAAAAAGAAGATATAACCATTATAAATATCTATGCACCTAACATAGCAGCACCCAAATATGTGCAACAAATACTAATAATACTAATAATAATGCAATGCATTCATTTTAGGAGACTTAAACACAACACTCACTCTAAAGGACAGATCAAGCAGATAGAAAATAAGTAAGGAGACAGAGGCACTGAACAATGTATTAGAACAGATGGACCTAACAGACATCTACAGAACACTCCACCCAAAAGCAGCAGGATACACATTCTTCTCAAGTGCACATGGAACATTTTCCAGAATAGATCACAAACTAGGCCACAAAAAGAGCCTCAGCAAATTCAAAAAGACTGAAATTGTACCAACCAACTTCTCAAATCACAAAGGTATGAAACTACAAATAAATTGTACAAAGAAAATTAAAATCCTCACTAACACAGGGAGACTTAACAACATGCTCCTAAATAATCAGTGGATCAATGACCAAATTAAAACAGATATCAAGCAGTATATGGGGACAAATTAAAACAACACCTCAAAGCCCCAACTTCTGTGGGAAATAATAAAGGCAGTTCTAAGAGGAAAGCATATAGCAATTCAGGCCTATTTAAAGAAGGAAGAACAATCCCAAATGAACAGTCTAAATTCACAATTATTAAAAGTGGAAAAAGAAGAACAAATGAGGCCCAAATCAGTAGAAGGAGGGACATAATAAAGATCAGAGAAGAAATAAATAAAATTGAGAAGAATAAAACAATAGAAAGAATTAATGAAACCAAGAGCTGGTTCTTTGAGAGAATAAGTAAAACAGATAAAACCCTAGCCAGACCTATCAAGAAAAAAAGAATCTACACAGATAAAGAGAATAAGAAATGAGAATGGATACCACCAAAATACAAAGAATTATTAGAGAAAACAATGAAAAATTATATGCTAACAAACTGGATAACCTAGAAGAACTGAACAACTTTCTAGAAAAATACAACCTTCCAAGACTGACCCAAGAAGAAACAGAAAATCTGAACAGACCAATTACCAGCAATTAAATTAAATCAGTAATCAAAAAACTACCCAAGAACAAAATTGCCAGGCCAGATGGCTTCACTGCTGAATTTTATCAGACATAATGCCCATTCTCCTTAAAGTTTTCCAAAATACAGTAGAGGAGGGAATACTTCCAAACTCATTCTTTGAAGCCAGCATCACTCAATACCCAAACCAGGCAAGGACACCACACACACACACACACACACAAACTACAGACCAATATACCTGATGAACATAGATGCAAAAATAATCAACAAAATATTAGCAAACCGAATTCAAAAATACATCAAGAGGATCATACACCATGATCAAGTGGGATTCATCCCAGGGATGCAAGGATGATACAACATTCGAAAATCCATCAACATCATCCACCACATCAAAAAAAAGGACAAAAACCACATGATCACCTCCATAGATCTGAAAAAGAATTGGACAAAACTCAACACCCATTGATGATAAAAACTCTCAACAAAATTGGTATAGAGGGCAAGTACCTCAACATAAAAAAAAGGCCATATATGACAAGCCACAGCCAATATCATACCTAAGAGTAAAAAGCTGAAAGCTTTTCCTCGAAGATCAGGACAAGACAAGGATGTCTAGTTTCCCCCAGTTTTATTCAACATAGTACTGGAGGTCCTAGCCATGGCAATCAGACAACACAAAGAAATAAAAGGCATCCAGATTGGTAAGAAAGAAGTCAAACTGTCACTGTTTGCAGATGACATGATATTGTACATTAAAAACCTAAAGAATCCACTCTAAAACTACTAGAACTAATACCTGAATTCAGCAAAGTAGCAGGATACAAAATCAATACACAGAAATATGTTGCATTTCTATACAAAAATGATGAACTAGCAGAAAGAGAAATCAGGAAAACAATTCACATTCACAATTCACAATTGCATCAAATAGAATAAACTACTGGCATTCTACAGTATGGGAGAATATATTCATAAATGACATATCTGATAAAGTGTTGACATCTAAAATATATAAAGAACTCACGCATCTCAACAAACAAAAAGCAAATAATCCAATTAAAAAATGGGCAGGGGATCTGAACAGACACTTCTCTAAAGAAGAAATTCAGATGGCCAACAAGCACATGAAAAGATGCTCCACATCACTAATCATCAGAGAAATGCAGATTAAAACCACAATGAGATATCATCTCACACCACTTAGGATAGCCACCATCCAAAAGACAAACAACAAGTGCTGGTGAGGATGCGGAGAAAGGTGAACCCTCCTACACTACCAGTGGGAATATAAATTAGTTCAACCATTATTGAAAGCAGTATGGAGGTACATCAAAAAACTCAAAATAGAAATATCATTTGACCCAGGAATTCCTCTCCTAGGAATTTACCCTAAGAATACAGGAGCCCAGTTTGAAAAAGATAGATGCACCCCTATGTTTATTGCAGCATTATTTACAATAGCCAAGAAATGAAGCAACCTAAGTGTCCATCAGTAGATGAATGGATAAAGAAGATATGGTATATATACACAATGGAATATTATTCAGCCGTAAGAAGAAAACAAATCCTACCATTTGCAACAACATGGATGGAGCTAGAGGGTATTATGTTCTCTGAAATAAGGCAGGTGGAGAAAGACAAGTATCAAATGATTACACTCATCTGTGGAGTATAACAACAAAGAAAAAACCGAAGGAAGAAAAGAGAGCAGACTCACAGAACCCAAGAATGGACTAATAGTTACAAAAGGGAAAAGGACTGGGGAGGATGGGTGGGAAGGGTGGTATAAAGAGGAAAATGGGCATTATAATTAGCACACGTAATGTAGGGTGGTGGGGCACAGGGAAGGCAGTGTAACACAGAGAAGACAAGGAGTGATTCTATAACATCTTATTATACTGATGGACAGTGACTATAATGGGGTATGTTGTGAGGAAGTGATAATGGGGGGAGTCTAGTAACCATAATGTTGCTCATGTAATTGTACATTAATGATACCAAAAAAAAAAAAAGAATAAAGTTCCTAGGAATAAACCTAACCAAGGAAGTAAAAGACCTCTATCCTGAAAACTACAAGACACTCTTAAGAAAAATTAAAGAGGACACTAATAAAAGGAAATTCATCCCATGCTTTTGGGTGGGAAGGATTCATATTGTCAAAATGGCCAACCTGCCTAAAGCAATCTACAGATTCAATGCAATCCGTATCAAAATACCAACAGCATTCTTCAACAAACTGGAACAAATAGTTGGAAAATTCATATAGAACCACGGAAGACCCTGAATAGCCAAAGCAATCCTGAGGAGGAAGAATAAAGCAGGGGGATCTCGCCTCCCAACTTCAAGCTCCACTACAAAGCCACAGTAATCAAGACAATTTGGTACTGGCACAAGAACAGACCCATAAACCAGTGGAACAGAATAGATAGTCCAGATATTAACCCAAGCATATATGGCCAATTAATATATGATAAAGGAGTCATGGACGCAAAATTGGGAAATGATAGCCTCTTCAACAGCTGGTGTTGGCAAAACTGGACAGCTATATGTAAGAGACGGAAACTGGATTACTGTCTTACTCCATACACAAAAGAAAATTCGAAATGGATCAAAGACCTAAATGTAAGTCATGAAATCATAAAATTCTCAGAAGAAAACATACGCAAAACTCTCTTGAATATAAACATGAGCAACTTTTTCATGAACATATCTCCTCAGGCAAGGGAAACAAAAGCAAAACTGAACAAGTGGGACTATATCAAACTAAAAAGCTTCTGTACAACAAAGGACCATCAGTAGAACAAAAAGGCATCCTACAGGATGGGAGTATATATTCATAAATGACATATCTGATAAGGAGTTGACATCCAAAAATATAAGAGCTCACAGCCTCAACAACTAAAAAGCAAATAATCTGATTAAAAAATGGGCAGAGGATCTGAACAGACAATTCTCCAAAGAAGAAATTCAGTGGCCAACAGACACATGAAAAGATGCTCCACATCGCTAATCATCAGAGAAATGCAAATTAAAACCACAATGAGATATCACTTCACACCAGTTAGGATGGCCAACATCCAAAAGACAGATAACAACAAATGTTGGTGAGGATGTGGAAAAAGGGGAAACTCCTACACTGTGGGTGGGAATGGAAATTAGTTCAACGATTGTGGAAAGCAGTATGGAGGTTCCTCAAAAAACTCAAAATAGAAATACCTTTGACCCAGGAATTCCACTCCTAGGAACTAACCCTAAGAACACAAGATCCCAGATTCAAAAAGACATATGCACCCCTATGTATATCGCAGCACTATTTACAACAGCCAAGAAATGGAAGCAGACTAACTGTCCATCAGTAGATGGATACTGAAGAGTGGTACATATATATAATGGAATATTATTCAGCCATGATAACAAAACAAATCCTACCATTTGCAACAACATGGATGGAGCTAGAGGGTATTATGCTCAGTGAAATAAGCCAGGTGGAGATAGACAAGTACCAAATGATTTCATTCATCTGTGGAGTATAACAACAAAGAAAAAAACTGAAGGAACAAAACAGCAACAGACTCACAGAACCCAAGAATGGACTAACCGTTACCAAAGGGAAAGGGACTGGGGAGGATGGGTGGGAAGGGAGGAATAAGAATATTAAGGGGCATTGCGATTAGCACACATAATACAGGGGGGACACAGGGAAGGCAGTATAGCACAGGGAAGAAAAAGTAGTGACACTATAGCATCTTACTGTGCTGATGGACAGTGACTGTAATGGGGTATTTGGTGGGGACTTGATAATAGGGGGAATGTAGTAACGAGATCATTTTTCTCTCTCTGTCTCTGCTTCTCTGTATTCCTGTACTGTGATTTCTATTCCATTTACTATCTCCTCTACCTCACCTAATCTGCTTTTAAATACCTCCATTGTTTGTTTCATTTCAGTTATCTCCCTCCTGAATATATCCCTTAGCTCTTCAATATTTTTCTGTAGCTCCATTAGCATACTTATGACTTTTATTTTAAAGTCTTTTTCAGGAAGATTGGTTATTTCAATCTCACTGAGCCCTCTTTCTGGTGTTTGAGGGATTTTTTTTCTTTTTCTTTTTTAAGTTTATTTTGGTATCATTAATCTACAATTACATGTGCAATATTATGGTGATTAAACTACCCCCTTCATGAGGTCCCCCACACCAACCCCATTACAGTCACTGTCCATCAGCATAGTGAGATGCTATAGAGTCACTACTTGTCTTCTCTGAGTTGTACAGTGCTCCCCGTGCCCTCCTAACATTACATCTGCTAATCGTAATGCCTTTTCCCCCCTTGTCCCTCCCTCCCTTCCCACCCATCCTCCCCAGTCCCTTTCCCTTTTGTAACTATTAGTCCGTTCTTGGGTTCTGTGAGTCTCCTACTGTTTTGTTCCTTCAGTTTTTTTCTTTGTTCTTATACTTCACATATAAGTGAAATCATTTGATACTTGTCTTTTTCAGCTTGGCTTATTTCACTGAGCATAATACCCTCTAGCTCCATCCATGTTGTTGCAAATGGTAGGATTTGTTTTCTTCTTATGGCTGTAAAATATTCCATTGTGTATATGTACCACTCTTCTTTATCCATTCATCTACTGATGGACACTTAGGTTGTTTCCATTTCTTGGCTATTGTAAATAGTGCTGCAATAAACATAGGGGTGCATATGTCTTTTTCAAACTGGGCTGCTGCATTCCTAGGATAAATTCCTAGGAGTGGAAGTCCTGGGTCAAATGGTATTTCTATTTTGAGTTTTTTGAGGAACATCTATACTGCTTTCCACAATGATTGAACTAATTTGCATTCCCACCAGCAGTGTAGGAGGGTTCCCTTTTCTCCACATCCTCGCCAACATTTGTTGTTTGTGTTTTGGATGTTGGCTAACCTCATTGGTGTGAGGTGATATCTCATTGTGGTTTTAATCTGCATTTCTCTGATGATTAGCGATGTGGAGCATCTTTTCATGTGCCTGTTGGCCATCTGAATTTCTTCTTTGGAGAAGTGTCTATTCATTTCCTCTGCCCATTTCTTAATTGGACTATTTCCTTTTTGTTTGTTGACATGAGTGAGTTCTTTATATATTTTGGATGTCAACCCCTTAGCGGATACGTCATTATGAATATATTCTCCCATACTGTAGGGTGTCTTTTTGTTCTACTGATGGTGTCCTTTGCTGTACAGAAGCTTTTCAGCTTGATATAGTCCCACTTGTTCATTTTTGCTTTTGTTTCCCTTGCCCGGAGAGATATGTTCATGAAGAAGTCGCTCATGTTTATGTCCAAGAGATTTTTGCCTATGTTTTTTTCTAAGAGTTTTATGGTTTCACGACTTACATTCAGGTCTTTGATCCACCTTGAGTTTACCTTTGTGTATGGGGTTAGACAGTAGTCCAGTTTCATTCTCTTACATGTAGCTGTCCAGTTTTGCCAACACCACCTGCTGAAGAGGCTGTCATCTCCCCATTGTATACCCAAGGCTCCTTTATCATATATGAATTGACTGTATATGTTTGGGTTAATGTTTGGATTTTCTATTCTGTTCCACTGGTCTGTGGGTCTGTTTTGTGCCCATACCAAACTGTCTTGATTACTGTGGCTTTGTAGTAGAGCTTGAAGTCAGGGAGTGTAATTCCCCGTTTTATTCCTCCTTCTCAGGATTGCTTTGGCTATTCGGGTCTTTTGTGGTTCCATATGAATTTTAGAATTATTTGTTCCAGTTCATTGAAGAAAGATGTTGGTATTTTGATGGGGATTACATCGAATCTGTAGACTGCTTTAGGTAGTATAGCAATTTTGACAATATTTATTCTACCTAGACAAGAGCATGGGATGAATTTCCATTTCTTAGTGTCCTCTATAATTTCTCTTAGGAGTGTCTTGTAGTTTTCAGAGTATAGGTCTTTCACTTCCTTCATTAGGTTTATTCCTAGGTATTTTATTCTTTTTTATGCAACTGTGAATGGAATTGTTTTTCTGATTTCTCTTTCTGTTAGTTCATCGTTAGTGTATAGGAAAGCAACAGATTTCTGTGTGTTAATTTTGTATCCTGCAACTTTGCTGAATTCAGATATTAGTTCTAGTAGTTTTGGAATGGAATCTTTAGGGTTTTTTATGTACAGTATCATGTCATCTGCAAATATTGACAGTTTGACTTCTTCTTTACCAATCTGGATGCCTTGTATTTCTTTGTTTTGTCTGATTCCCGTGGCTAGGACATCCAGTACTATGTTGAATAACAGTGGAGGGAGTGGGCATCCCTGTCTTGTTCCCGATCTTAGATGAAAAGCTTTCAGCTTCTTGCTGTTAAGTATGATGTTAGCTGTGGGTTTGTCATATATGGCCTTTACGATGTTGAGGTACTTGCTCTCTATACCCATGTTGTTGAGAGTTTTAATCATGAATGGATGCTGAATTTTGTCAAATGCTTTTTCAGCGTCAATGGAGATGATCATGTGGTTTTTGTTCTTCTTTTTATTGATGTGGTGGATGGTGTTGATGGATTTTCGAATGCTGTACCATCCTTGCATCCCTGGGATGAATCCCACTTGATCATGGTGTATGATCCTCTTGATATATTTTTGAATTCGGTTTGCTAATATTTTGTTGAGTAATTTGCATCCTCGTTCATCAGGGATATTGGTCTGTACTTTTCTTCTTTGGTGAGGTCTTTGCCAGGTTTTGGTATTAGAGTGATGGTGGCTTCATAGAATGAGTTTGAAAGTATTCCCTCCTCTTTTATTTTTTGGAAACCTTTAAGGAGAATGGTTGTTATTTGTTCTCTATATGTCTGGTAGAATTCAGAGGTGAATCCATCTGGTCCGCAGGTTTTGTTCTTGGGTAATTTTTTGATTACCGCTTCAATTTTGTTGCTGGTGATTGGTCTCTTTAGTTTTTCTGTTTCTTGTTTGGTCAGTTTTGGAAGGTTGTATTTTTCTAAGAAGTTGTCCATTTCTTCTACGTTTTCCAGCTTGTTAGCATATAGATTCTCATAATATTCTCTTATAATTCTTTGTATTTTTGTGGGGTCCGTCGTGATTTTTCCTTTTTCATTTCTGATTCTGTTTATGTGTGTAGATTCTCTTTTTCTCTTAATGAGTCTGGCTAGGGGTTTATCTATTTTGCATATTTTTTCAAAGAACCAGCTCTTGGTTTCATTGATTTTTTTCTATTGTTTTATTCTTCTCAATTTTATTTATTTCTTCTCTGATCTTTATTATGTCCCTCCTTCTGGTGACTTTGGGTCTCATTTGTTCTTCTTTTTCCAATTTCAGTAATTGTGTCTTTAGACTATTCATTTGGAAATGTTCTTCTTTCTTTAGATAGGCCTGGATTGCAATACACATTCCTCTTAGAACTCCCTTCGCTGCGTCCCACAGAAGTTGTGGCTTTGTGTTGTTGTTGTCATTTGTCTCCATATACTCTCTGATTTCTGTTTTGATTTGGTCATTAACCCATTGATTAATTAGGAGAATGTTGTTAAGTCTCCATGTATTTGTGAGCTTTTTTGTTTTCTTTCTAAAATTTAATTCTAGTTTTATACCTTGGTGATCTGAGAAGTTAGTTGGTAGGATTTCAATATTTTTGAAATTACTGAGGTTCTTTTTGTGGCCTAGTATGTGGTCTATTCTGGAATATGTTCCATGTGCACTTGAGAAGAATGTGTATCCTGTTGCTTTTGGGTGTAGAGTTCTGTAGGTGTCTGTTAGGTCCATCTGTTCTAGTGTGTTGTTCAGTGTCTCTGTGTCTTTACTTATTTTCTGTCGATTGATCTGTCCTTTGGAGTGAGTGGTGTGTTGAGGTCACCTAAAATGAATGCATTGCTGTCTATTTCCTCCTTTAATTCTGTTAGTATTTGTTTCACATATGCCACCGCTCCTGTGTTGGGTGCATATATATTTATAATGGTTATATCTTCTTGTTGGATTGATCCCTTTATCATTATGTAATGTCCTTCTTTTTATCTCTTGTTACTTTCTTCCTTTTGAAGTCCATTTTGTCTGATACAAGTACTGCAACACTTGCTTTTTTCTCCTTGTTGTTTGCATTAAATATTTTTTTCCATCCCTTCACTTTTAGTCTGTGTATATCTTTGGGTTTGAGGTGTGTCTCTTATAAGCAGCATATAGATGGGTCTTGCTTTTTTATTCATTCTATTACTCTGTGTCTTTTGATTGGTGCATTTAGTCCATTTACATTTAGGGTGATTATCAAAAGATATGTACTTATTGCCATTGCTGGCTTTAGATTCGTGGTTACCAAAGGTTCAGGGGTTGTTTCTTAACTATCTGACAATCTAACTTAACTTTCTTGTTACGTTATTGTAAACACAGCCTGATGTTTCTTTATTTCTCTCCCTTCTTATTCTTCCTCCTCCATTCTTTATATACTAGGTGTTTTATTCTTTGCCTTTTGTTAGTATTTGGATGGTCTGCTTTCTTTGTTATGATTTTATTTTCTTTGGTGACATCTTTTTAGCCTTAGGAGTGCTTCCCTCTAGAGCAGTTCCTTTAAGATGTCCTGTAAAGGTGGTTTATGGGAGACAAATTCTCTCAGCTTTTGCTTGTCTGGAAATTGTTTAATCCCTCTGTCATATTTAAATGATAATCGTGCTGGATACAGTATTCTTGGTTCAAGGCCCTTCTGTTTCATTGCATTAAATATATCATGCCATTCTCTTCTGGCCTTTAAGGTTTCTGTTGAGAAGTCTGATGATAGTCTGATTGGTTTTCCTTTGTAGGTGATCTTTTTTCTTTCTCTAGCTGCCTTTAATACTCTGTCCTTATCTTTGATCTTTGCCATTTTAATTATTATGTGTCTTGGTGTTGTCTTCCTTGGGTCCCTTGTGTTAGGAGATCTGTGGGCTTCCATGGACTGTGAGACTATTTCCTTCTCCAGCATGGGGAAGTTTTCAGCAATTATTTCTTCAAAGACACTTTCTATCCCCTTTTCTCTCTCTTGTTCCCCTGGTACTCCTATAATGCGAATATTGTTCCGTTTGGATTGGTCACACAGTTCTCTTAATATTCTTTCATTCCTAGAGATCCTTTTATCTCTCTCTGCCTCAGCTGCTCTGTGTTCCTGTTCTCTGATTTCTATTGCATTAACAGTCTCTTGCATCTCGTCCAGTCTGCTGCTAAGCCCGTCGATGCCTTGTCTCATTTCTGCATTGTCTTTCCTCAGTTCCCTCACTTCCTCCCTCAGCTCTTGCATATTTCTCTGTAGATCCATCAGCATGTTTATGACTTTTATTCTGAATTATTTTTCAGGAAGATTCTGCATTTCCATCCCTTCAGGTTCCCTCTCCGGAGTTGTCTGGGTCTGGGTGAGCTTGGTCTGTACCATATTCCTCTGTCTTTTCGTGTTGATAGGAGTGGTCGCTGGTAGGTGCCACGTATGTCAGCTGGGCTCTTTAAGACTTAAGAGAAGAAAAAAACAAGAAAAAAAACAAAGAAGCCAAAAAAGAAGGGAGAGAAAGAAAAGAGAAAACAAAGAAAGAAAAAAAAAGGGAAAACGAAAAAAAAAGGAAAAAAAACAAACGCCCACCCGGAGTGGTTTCTGTAAGGGTGCTGTAGGTGTCGCTGTTGCTCCCCTATTCCACAGCCATGTCCGCACCACTTTTTGTAGCTCTGGCCGGGGCCGGAACGAATGGGAGGCTGTTTTTCTCTGTATAAAGTTTTAGTGTGGCTGCTACCTTTTCTCAGTCACCAGCCAAGGGGTCCGAAGTTTCTCAGGACTCCCAGACCACTGGGCTGAGCGTGCCAGGCGATGGTGTTCCCTCACTGGGCCCCCCGCCTCTCCAAGACCGCTACAAACTGTGCACGCTTTTCTCTTGTCCCGGGGCACTGGCTGCATGACCCTGGTGCATTCCTGGCTCAAAACCTGCACTTTCTGCCTCTCCAATGTCCGATGCACTGTGCGATGTGTGTCAGAGCTCCCGGAGCAGACCACCAGGGCTGGATACTTCACGGGCCTGCTCTTCCACTCCCTCCCCGCTCTGAATCCTCTCCTCCCGCTGGAGCACCAGGATGGGTGATTGCTGGGGTCCCGTGGGGTCGCAGCTCCATATCTACCGCCTCATGGGGAGCCAAGTCCTCTCGGGTGTAGCTGCACGCTGTGCACTTTCCTGTGTACTCTGGTCTCTTTTTAAGGAATAGTTGTATTTGCTGTCTTTTCGAGGATAAATACAGTGTTGGGAGGAGATTTCTGCTTCCCTCCTCATGCTGCCATCTTCCCGGAAGTCCTCTGTTTGAGGGATTTTGGATTGAACTAAGTTCTTCTGCCTTTTCCTAGTCCTGGAGCAATGGGAGTGGTTGGCAGCAATGGCGCATGTGTCAGCTGGGAGGACAAAGTCCCTTCCTGCTTCCCAGTTGTAAGTCCAGCGACAGGAAATCCCAGGGCCAAATATCTCTAAAAACTAAAATCAGTCAAAGGGAGAAATGAAGTTTAAAACCCATTTATTGCTTAAAAGCTGCAGTCCAGCGCCATCTCTCTCCCCCTGCTCAGGATGAAGTAAGCAAGCAAGCCTCTCCCCTTAACCTCTGAGGTTCAGACATGCCCTCAGTTGCCAGGTAATTACCCATTGACATGGAAATGAACTTCTCTCCACCCCCGAGGATATACAAATGCACCAAAGCCAGGCAAGATATTCTAGAAATGTTAAAATTTTACCCACAGGCCACCCCTCCAGAAATCTCACCTTAAAATCTACTCATTCCCCTTCGTCCACAATGGTCCATGGAGGGAAAACTGGAGCATTGTGACCAGACAAGTGACGTAAAAATAGCAACAGCAATAAAATCATGACAATCCTCAAGCTGGAGGATTCAGCTAGGTTCAAAGTCTTATGCAGATTAAGTCCATAGCTCATCCACTCCATAGGCAGGCAGTAGCTGAGGGTTCAGAGCAATCATTATGCGGCAGCTGCAGCCAGGAAGTGTATTCAGGCCACAAGGAGTGTAGAAGAAAATAACTTCAAGGGCAATAAGACACATGTTTTAATGACACCAGCATAGGCAAATCTTGTAGATCAGGTAGGATACATGCAAGAGAGTGGTCTTGTGATAAAACAGTGGCAGGAATGGGATCTCGTCCTAGTCTAGTATACCAGACTTCACCCACCTCCCTGTGGGAGTTACAGATGGGTCAATATATAGGGCTATGGGAGGTACATACACTCACCATAAAGATAAAACAAAACTTCCCTGCAAGATGTTCTTACCTCCTGGACCTTTTGGGTACACTACTGTGATTTTGGGGGGCCATTCAGCTGTTATTCCAGGAATACATAGGAGGCCAGCTTCCAGGCCTTTCCCCCAAGGTGCCAGAAGGGCCAGCCATCACTGTTCCATGTGTCGAAATGTCCAGGGCCACATCCACTCAACAGTGTCTCCAGGGTTTAATGCAGTAGGGGCTGGCAGCAGGATGTTGCTCTGCTGGCCATATCCTGGCTTCAATAACTCTTCTTTGGTTTGGACGTACAATTGTATAGAGAGGCAGCAAGGTGTGTGAGCATATCCACAGGGCTCAAAGCTCCTTTACATGGCTTCTTATTCAAACGCCGCAGCACTGTCCACAGGAGAACTGACCAACCGCATAGACTATTGGTGTCCAACTTTAGGCCAGATTTCTTTTTTTTTTTTTTTTGTAAATTTAATTTTTTGTGTGTCATTAAAATAAACAGTGAATGGAGCAAATGGAGCATACATTCACAGTTCATCGGGCATTAATAAAGTAACATCTCTCGGTGCACTTCCTCTTTGAGATAGACAGTTTTCTATACTTTAGCACCTCTGTGTGCTCTTTTCTGATTCTATTAACCCCTTCTCCCTGCAAGATGTTGCTTTCCTGAATTTTGTGTTATTTTTCTACTTATTCATTCATCCAGTCACTTGTTTTTAATCTTTTCTTATGAAAATGATCAGGTATGCAGAAAATTGGAAGGGATCATGCAGTTGAATACTATATACCTACAAGTCGATGCAACAGCTTTTTAACAGTTGGCCTCTTTCTTTTTTTTTGCCTCATTTTCTGTTTGCTGAGCCATTATTTAAGGATTTTATTTTATCAAGTATCAACTGTATATAAAAGCATAAACCTCAGCACGATGGCCCCCACCAGTGTCAGCCTGGACTGCTGGAGGACAATGTCACATTATCCATTTGCTCAGTCACTCCATGCCTCTTCCATCCCAGTTCTGGATTGTTCTGAGCAAATCTCAGACAGCATATAACTTCATCTGCAAATAGCTCAGTCTGTGTCTCTGAAAGATAAAGGCTCTTTTTAAAAGATAATCACAATGTCACTATCCTATCTAAAATAATGAATGCACCCTGAAAATTACCAAATATCTAATCAGTCTTCAAATCACCTGATTCCTTGCCCTCCACTGCCTGCTCTCTCCCTGCCTCTCATCTCAGTTTTTACAGTTGTGTCTTGGAATAGGGATCCAGACAAGTTCCCCACAGTGTATTTGGCTGATAACTGTTTACATCTCTGGGTTTCCACTTCCTGTTCCTTTGGTTTGCAGTTTTGTTTTCCCCAGTGTAATTTATCTGTTGAAAAATCTGGGTCATTTCTCTTGTTTGATTGTCTATATTCTGGATTTTGCTGAGTCAGCTCTGTGGTGCCATTAAACATATTCTTCTGCTTTGATTTCTTGTAAGATGGGATTTTGCTACAGAGTCTTGATCAGATGCAAATTTGATTTCTGGCAAGCGTATTTCATAACTAGCATTGACGTAGTTCAGCAGGAGGGATGTACAGTCTGGTTGTCTCTTTTTATGATGCTAAGTAGATTCTGGTGTTAAGTTTGTAATCTTCCCATTATAAAGGCTCCAGTAGCTTTTTTCCTGATAGGTTTAATAGCCATTGGCAATCATTCCATAAGAGTTGGGCTGAATCATTTAAAAGAAAGTTCTGACAAGACTCTTACCTTTAAATACTTACAGCATGCATTGTTCAGGCCAGATTTCAACAAACCATTGTACATCTCTATCATGCCTGCCCCCGTAGGATTATACGGTACATGAAATTTCCACTTTATTGCTAATTGAGGCACACGTTCTTGTAATGCATGTCCAGTAAAGTGGCTGTCTTGATCGCTGTCAATCACCTGTGGCTTGCCATAGGCTGCAAAGAGATGCTCCAGGCCCCTCTTGGTGGTTTGCTGATCTGCACGACGTACAGGAAAAGCAACCAAACATCCACATAAGTCATGGCATACCAATATCCTTCTGATATGTACAGAGGCCCAATATAGTCTATTTGCCACCTGACAAGGGGTATTGGCCCCCTTACTATTGTCCCATGTTGCTGTGGGACTCAGTGTAAGTCCCTCTTAGAGCACACAAGGTACTCTTTCTGGACTCTGCTGACTTCTTCAAAGGTCAATGGCTAGTCCATCCCACTGACAGGCTACAGCCCACACTGTCTTTTGCTCCGCATGCAACAAATGCTGGTTTAGCCTTTGGGCCACATCAGAGGCAGGCTTTCCTTCTAGACAGTGCTCCCGGACCAGTGTGTCTGCTTCATCATTCCCTGGGGATGCCAAATGCAAATGGCCAGTCACATGATATACAGTAACAGTCTTAGTCTGACCAGAGGCCCAGAGGTCTTGCCACAACTCTTGCCCCCAAAGGAGCCACTGACCAACCATCCAGTTGGCATTGTACCATGTTGGTAGCTACAGGGTCAAGGCCCAATAGACGGCCCAGCTGTCAGTGCAGATAACTATGGGGGATGGCTCCTGGGTGATCACGAGCCATACTGCGCACAACTCAGCCAATTGACTGCTCTTCACCTCTCCATCCTCCATTCATATTGTCTCAGTCTTAGGATGAAAAGCCACAGCCCTCCACTTTGGGGGCTGCCCACGACTAGAGTTGTCTGTGGACCAAGCATCTTCAAGCACAGGGGCTTTTCCCTCCTGATAAGGAGTCTCGGTTACCAATGGCTCAAAAACAAGTTCTTCCTGCTTTCCACTGGCATAGGTCACTGGCACCAATAAGCTTTGGAGTTCTCCACTTAAGGGGCTAGTAGAGAGGGCACTGCACTGCTGCTTATATGCGCCCCATTTGGCCAGTGTAGGTGTCTGTGCCATGCCACTCTGTGGCCTTTGGGTCCAGTCTCCCACCCACCCTACATTGGTGTAAGTGGTTATTACCTTGGTCGGAGCTGTTCCAGTGATGGGCTCCGTAGCAAACAAGGCGTGGTACACAGCAGCCAGTTGCTTCTCTAACAAGGTGTACCTGACCTCTGCTTTCCATAGTTATGACAGGAATCCACTGGCATGTCCGTTCAAGCCACTGTCAAAGACCCCATCCTTAACCATCTTTGGTTAAGTGAACATCTAGTTCTCAGGGCCTTGATGAGTCCATTACATTCAAGGCCTGTATGGCCTTGACTGCATGCTTGGTAGCAGTAAAAGCAGCCGCATGTCTCATCCCAGTCCCACCTGATGCCCTTTCCTACCAACCAGTATAAAGGCTTAAGAATTTATGCCAAGTGTGGGATAAACACTCTCCAGTAGCCCAAAGGACCCAGAAACTCTTGTAATACTGCCACAGTGGTAGGGGTGGGGAAAGCCTGGACCTTGTCTATGACTGCTTCAGGAAGAACTTTAGTTTTACCTGACCAGACAACCCCCAGAAATGTCACAGACAAACCAGGTCCCTGAACCTTGGTGCTGTTCACAGCCCATCTTTTTTCCTGTAGATGTTACAACAATCTAGGAACTGCCCCTTCTAAATCTGAAAAGAGAATCAGATGTGAACATAATATCATCAATGTAGTAATACAACCACACTGTTTGTGGTTTCTTCCATGTGGCCAAGTCCTCGGCTACAAGCCCATGACAGATGGTGGGACTGTGGAGGTATCCCTGTGGAAAGACAGTGAATGTCCACTGCCGGCTTTCCTACGTGAAGGCAAACTGTTCCTGGCTTTCCTGTGCTATGTCAACAGAGAAGAAAGCATTAGCAAGGTCTACTACATAATGATACGTTCCCAGTTCATGGCTGAGGGTGTCCAGAATGTCTGCTATAGAGGGGACAGCAGCATGTAAAGGGGGTGCGACCTCATTCAATTCCCTGTAGTGCACACTCGTATGCCAGGAGCCTTCTGGCTTTCTCACTGGCCACACTGGGGAATTGAAAGGACTATGAGTGGGCTTTATGATGCCCACCTTCTCCAACTCCTGTAGACTTTCTCCAATTTCCTTGTGCCCCCCCGGCAATTTTTACTGGTTAATATTTGTCACCCGCCAAGGTACAGGCAGAGCTACACGTGGGTGCTTAGCATGTCCCCTCAGCCTGAACTCATCTGCAGTGGTCCGTAACCACATGCCCTGCAGGATATCTACCCCCCAAATATATTCAGGGATGGGAGAAATGTACACAGTATACTGCTTTCAGGGTAAATGCCCTATCCCCAATGGGATTTGGGCTTCTTCACTCTAATTGCCTTACCCCCATAGCCATCTATCACAGTGTCCTGGGAAAATGGTCAGGGTTGCCATAAATCAGAGAACATTCAGCTCCTGTGTCCACTAGTGCTAGGACACATTGTACATTCACAGGGGAACAATGAATTGCTAATTCTACATGTGGCCTCTGGTCCCCACCACGCCCCCCAAGGTGGGGACTTTGACCCCCCCCAACCCCAGTTGAACCATAATGCCCAATCGTCCTCTGGGGGTGAGGGCTCAGGCGAATCCTGTACTGTCTCCCATGAAGTTTTGCAAGGACACAGGCTGGGCATGAGGCCTTGATTCTGGTTTCCATGTCCTGGACGTCAGTGGCTGGAACTGCTGCTCTGGCTTTAATTGGTGCCACAGTTCTAACAATACTCTAACAATCTGGCTCCCCATCGAGTTTTTCTTTCACTACCCTGGCCTTTATCAAATCAACCCACATCTGAGTCCTGCAGACCTTCACAGGGCCTTTTGCACTTCTCCTTTCAGTCATGGCCTGTTCTTCCCTCTGTGCCCTTACTGTT
This sequence comes from Smutsia gigantea, assembly GCA_032199065.1. NCBI lineage: Eukaryota > Metazoa > Chordata > Mammalia > Pholidota > Manidae > Smutsia > Smutsia gigantea. The sequence goes on along the minus strand of JAVSCE010004693.1, from coordinate 25,065 downwards.
TCAACATCCCCCAGATCTGCTGAAGTACGAGTAGCCTCACTTATGGGTTGCCATAGGTGGGGGGCAAGAGTAGTCACTAGGGACCCAAGGAGAGATGTCGGAGCTGTATGCCGCACCAGGTTTCTCATTCCTATAGTGAACACCTCTTCATCAGGGCCCTGGGGGGTCCATATTATAGATGATACTCTTCATAGCCAATTCCTGCAGTACCTGCTGGAAGTCTGCATACGTTTTCCAATTACTGGAAAAATATGGTAAATAACTCTGATAGGCCAAACTACCCTGATGGCAGCTGTCAGCCTTTCCAGGAGTGTCTCATTCCCTGAGGCATGACAGGCATTTTACACCCGCTGCCAGAGGGAAGGGTGAGTTGTCAGGGAAGCCATTCTACTCATCTCAATACCCGGCATAACAGTGTTTTCCACCCCCATATCCCAAAGACATAAAAGCCATGTAGGCGGAGATTCCGATGGCCTCTGCCTCTGCCGGATGCTCATGTTCACCAGCTCATCCTGGGTATAGGGGTGGAGCGTGGAGTGCACCACAACCTGGGGAGGGGGCTGCTCCTCCCCCTGAGGAGCCTGCGTTTGTTTCATTTTTGTTTTCTTAATTACAGCTGGGAGGGACTTTCAAACAGGAGGAGATGGTACCTCTGGTGGTGGCCTGGATAGGGAACCCGCCAATGGCCCCGCCTCCTCCTCTTCTCCCTCGGGCTTCTCCCCCAACGGCTTCTCCTCCACCATTTCTGGCACTGAAGGCACTTCTCTTTCCTCCCCTTCCCCCACGGCCTCCTGCAACGTGGCTTTTCCTGCTGCCTCCCCCCTTGCCGCTAGGGAGTCTTCTAGGAGCGGAACCTGCCTTTTCAGTAACTGGCTCTCTTCTTTAACAGCATCCCATAGGTTATCGCCCAGCTCCTCCAAGGTCCAGGCTTTCCCCACCCCTACCACTGCGGCAGTATTTGGGGTCTTTGGGGCTACTGGAGAGTGTTTATCCCACACTTGGCACACATTCTTAAGGCCTTATACTGGTTGGTACGAAAGGGCATCAGGTGGGACTGGGATGAGACATGTGCGGCTACTTTTACTGTTGCCACGCAGGCAGTCAAGGTCGTACAGGCCTTGAATGTAATGGACTCATCAGGCCCTGTGAACTAGATGTTCATGTAACCAAAGATGGTTATGGATGGGGTCTTTGGCAGTGGCTTGAACGGACATGCCAACTTAATGAATTCCTGTCATAACTATGGAAAGCAGAGGTCAGGCGCACCTTGTTAGAGAAGCAACTGGCTGCTGTGTACCACGCCTTGCTGGCTACGGAGCCCATTGCCGGAACAGCTCTGACCAAGGTATTAACCACCTATCCCATCGTGGGGTGTGTGAGAGACTGGACCCAAAGGCCACGGAGTGGCATGGCACAAACACCTACACTGGCCAAATGGGGTACATATAAGCAGCAGTGCAGTGCCCTCTCTATTAGTCCCTTAAGTGGAGAACTCCAATGCTTATTGGGGCCAGTGACCTATGCCAGTGGAAAGCAGGAAGAACTTGCTTTTGAGCCATTGGTAGCCGAGACTCCTTATCAGGAGGGAAAAGCCCCTATACTTGAATATGCTTGGTCCACAGACAACTCTAGTCATGGGCAGCTCCCAAAGTGGAGGGCTGTGGCTTTCCATCCTAAGGCTGAGAGAATTTGGATGGAGGATGGAGAGGGGAAGAGCAGTCAGTGGGCTGTTTCAGGCACTATGGCTCATGATCACCCAGGAGCCTTCCCCCATAGTTGTCTGCACTGACAGCTGGCCCAGCCGCAGGTGATTGAGAGCGATCAAGGAACCCACTTTACTGGACATGAGTTACAAGACTGGGTGCAGCAATTAGCAATAAAGTGGAAATTTCATGTACCATATAATCCTACCGGGGCAGGCATGATAGAGATGTACAATGGTTTGTTGAAATCTGGCCTGAAGTCGGACACCAATAGTCTATGGGGCTGGTCAGTTCCCGTATGGACAGTGCTGCGGCGTTTGAATGAGAAGCCACTTAAAGGAGCTCTGAGCCCTGTGGATATGCTCACACACCTTGCTGCCTCTCCTATACAATTGTACGTCCAAACCAAAGTAGGCCAGCCCCTACTGCATTAAGTCCTGGGGACACTGTTGAATGGACCTGGCCCTGGACATTTTGACACATGGACCAGCGATGGCTGGCCCTTCTGGCACCTTGGGGGAAAGGCCTGGAAGCTGGCCTTCTATGTAGTCCTGGAATAACAGCTGAATGGCCCCCCAAAATCACGGTAGTGTACCCAAAACATCCAGGAGGTAAGAGCATCTTGTAAGGAAGTTTTTCTTTATTGGCGAGTGTATGTACCTCCCGTAGCCCTATATATCGACCCATCTGTAACTCCCACAGGGAGGTGGGTGAAGTCTGGTATACTAGACTAGGACAAGATCCCATTCCTGCCACTCTTTTATCACAAGACCACTCTCTTGCATGTATCCTACCTGATCTACAAGATTTGCCTATGCTGGTGTCATTAAAACATGTATCTTACTGCCCTTGAAGTTATTTTCTCCTACACTCCTTGTGGCCTTAATACGCTCCCTGGCTGCAGCTGCCGCATAATGATTGCTCTGAACCCTCAGCTACTGCCTGCCTATGGAGTGGACGAGCTATGGACTTAATCTGCATAAGACTTTGAACCTAGCTGAATCCTCCAGCTTGAGGATTGTCATGATTTTATCGCTGTTGCTATTGTTATGTCACTAGTCTGGTCACGGTGCTTCTCTCCCAGGGACCATTGCAGAAGATGGGGAACAAGTAGATTTTAAGGTGAGATTTCTGGAGGGGTGGCCTGTGGGTAAAATTTTAACATTTCTAGAATATCTCGCCTGGCTTTTGTGCATTTGCATATTCTCAGAAGTGGAGAGAATTCATGTCCATGTCAATTGGTAATTACCTGGGCAACCAAGGGTTTGTCTGAACCTGAGAGTGTAAGGGGAGGGGCTGGCTTGCTTGCTGCCTTGAGTCTTCTGGAGCAGAGAAGAGCGAGGGCCCTGGACTACAGCTTGTAAGCAATAAATGGGTTTTAATCTTTATTTCTCCCTTTGATTGATTTCAGTTTTTAGAGATATTTTGCCCCAGGATTTCCTTTCCCCAGTCTTACACCTCTGAAGACAATACTCAAAGTTATTCAAATATTTGTAACACCACAAATTCTCTCTCTAAAACAATATATTGCTCATTTTTTCACGTGAACTCTTATTGTTTTAACATCTAAATTACCTGAATATCGTTCTACAAAACTTTATAAAGAAAAAGAATGTGTAACTGTGAGGTGACAGATGTCACCTAGATTTATTATGGTGATCATTGTGCAATGTATGCATATATGGAATCATTATGTTGTGCACTGACTAATATAATGTCACATCTCAATTGTATTGCAGTTTAAAAAGTTTCTAGTTTTCCATTTTGGAAATATAGGTCTTAAAGAAGTATATTCCAAATGTGTTCTAATCATTTTGGAATAGTGTGAGGTTTTTTTATTGGTTAATCCCTACATATCTTGTTATATTTCTATTAATGCAGTTTAAGTTGGATTAAGTTCATGTTTCTTTTTCACATATACTTTCACATATTCAAGTCTCCCATATTCTGCTTTTTTTTAAATTTAAGTATCATTGATATACAATCTCATTTTGGTTTCAAATATTACAACACAGCTGTTCAACAGTTGCCCATATATTTAAATCCTCACCACCGCTGGTGTGGTTACTATCTATCAATGTAGTAAGATGTTACAGAATCATTGACTATATTCTCCACTCTGTGTACTACTGTTCCCCTGATCAACTTATAGTGTGATTGTGAATTATTGTGCCCTTGTATCCTCTTCATCCTCCCCTACACTGGCACCAACCTCTCCCCTTGGTAACCACTAGTCCCTTCTTGGTGTCTGACTCTACCACTATTTTATTCCTGCTGTTTTGCTTTGTTTTTATACTCCACAAGTGAAATCACATGTTATTTGTCTTTCTCCACCTAGCTTATTTCACTGAGTATAATACCCTCTAGATCCAACCACATTGTTGCAAACAGTGGATTTGTTTAATTTTTATGGCTGAATAACATTCCATTGTGTATATGCATACTTCTTCTTTATCCATTCACCTATTGATGGACACTTAGGTGGTTTCCATAATTTGACGATTGTAAATAGTGCAGCAATGAACACAGGGATGCATATATCTTTTTGAATTGGGGATTTTATTTTCTTTGTGTAAATTCCTAGGAGTGGAATTACTGGGTCAAGTGGTATTTCTATTTTTGGTTTTTTGAGGAACCTCTATAGTGCTTTCCACAGCAGTTTCACCAATTTACATTCCCACTAACAGTGAGGAGGGTTCCCATTTCTTGACATCCTCACCAGCATTTGTAATTTACTGTCTTTTGGATAGTGGCCATCCTAACTGGTGTGAGGTGGTATTTCATTGTGATTTTAATTTGCAGTTCCCTGATGATTCATGATGTGGAGCATCTTTTCATGTGCCTGTTAGATATCTATATTTTTTCTTTGGAGAAGTGTCTGTTCAGGTCTCCATCCATCTTTTAAATGGATTATTTGTTTTTTTGGTGTTGAGGTGTATGAATTCTTTATATATTTTGGATATTAATCCTTTATCAGATGAGTCATTTATGAATATATTCTCCCACACTCTGGGATGCCATTTTGTTCTGCTGATGGTACCCTTTGCTGTTGAAAAGATTTTTAGTTTGATGTAGTCCCACTTGTTCATTTTTTATTTTGTTTTCCTCGCCCAAGGACATCTGTCCAGGAAAAAAATTGCACATGCTTATATTCAAGAAATTTTTGACTATGTATTCTTAAGAGTTTTTATGGTTTCATGTCTTAGGTTCAGGTCTTTGATCCATTTCAAGTTTACTTTTGTGTATGGTGTTAAACAATAATCCAGTTTCATTCTCTTACATGTAGCTGTCCAGTTTTGCCAACACAAGTTGTTGAAAGGGCTGTCTTTTCCTCATTGTATATTCATAAATCCTTTATTGTATATTGATTGACTATATAAGCATGGGTTTAATCTGGGCTCTCTAGTCTGTTCCATTTATCTATGGGTCTGTTCTTGTGCCAGTACCATATTGTTTTGATTCCTGTGGCTTTGTAGTAGAGCTTGAAGTTGGGGAGCGTAATCCCCCCCTTTATTCTTCCTTCTCAGGATTGCTTTGGTGTTCAGGGTCTTTTATGGTTCCATGTGAATTTTAGACCTATTTGTTCTAGTTCGTTAAAGAATGCTGTTAGTATTTTGATAGGGATTGCATTGAATCTGTAAATTGCTTTGGGCAGGATGGCCATTTTGACAATATTAATTTTTCCTACTCATGAGTATGGGATATATTTACATTTATTAGTGTCTAATTTCCCTCATGAGTGTCTTTTAGTTTTCCATGTATAGGTCTTTCACCTCGATTAGGTTTATTCCTAGGTATCTTTTTCTTTTTGATGCAATTGTAAACAGAGTTCTTTTCCTGATTTCTCTTTCTGCTGGTTCATGGTTAGTATATAGGAATGTGACTGATTTCTGAGTATTAATTTTGTATCCTGTAACGTTGCTGAATTTAGTTATTAGTTCTAATAGTTTTTTGGTGGCGTCCTTAGGGTTTTCCATGTATAATAGCATGTCATATGCAAATAGTGACAGCTTAATTTCTTCCTTACCAATTTGGATTCCTTTTATCACTTTGGGTTGTCTTACTGCCACAGCTTGGACCTCCAGTACTATGTTGAATAAAAGTGGTGAGAGTGTGGGCACCTTGTCTTGTTCCTGATCATAGAGGAAAAGCTTTCAGCTTTTCACTAGTAAGTATGATGTTGGCTGTGGGTTTGTTGAATATGGCCCTTATTATGTTGAGGTCCATACCCTATATACCCATTTTGTTGAGAGTTTTTATCGTAAATGGATGTTGAATTTTGTCAAATGCTTTTTCAGCATCTATTGAGAAGATCATATGATTTTTATCATTCCTTTTTGTTAATGTGGTGTATGATATTGATTGATTTATAAATATTGTACCATCCTTGCATCTCTGGAATAAATCCCACTTGGTCATGATGGATAATCTTTTTGATGTATTTTGAATTTGGTTTGCTAATATTTTGTTGAGGATTTTTTTGCATCTATGTTCATCAGGGATATTGGTCTAAAATTTTCTTTTTGTATGGTGTCGTTGTGTGTTTTTGGGATTAGAGTGATGCTGGCCTCATAGAATGAGTTTGGAAGTATTCCCTCCTCTTCTATTTTTTGGAATGCTTTAAGAAAGATGGGTATTAACTCTCCTTTATATGCTTGGTATAATTTGGCTGTGAAGGCATCTGAATCTGGAGTTTTGTTCTTAGATAGTTTTTTGATTACCAATTCAATTTCATTGCCGGTAATTGGTCTGTTCTGTTTTTGTGTTTCTTCCTGGGTCAGTTTTGGAAGGTTGTATTTTTCTAGAACATTGTCCACTTCTAGTTTGTCCAATTGGCATTTAATTTTTCATAGTATTCACCAATAATTTTTTGCATTACTGTGGTGTCCATTGTGATCACTCCTTCATTTCTGATTTTTTTTATGTGTGTACACTCTTTTTTTCTTGATAAGTCTGATTATGGGTTTATCTATTTTGTTTATTTTCTCAAAGAACCAACTCCTGGTTTTATTGATTTTTTTTCTATTGTTTTATTCTTCTCTATTTTATTTACTTCTGCTCTGATCTTTGTTATGTCCTTCCTTGTTCTAGCTTTGGGCTTCATTTGTTCCTCTTTTTCTAATTTCTTTAATTGTGAGTTTATTGTTTATTTTGGATTGTTCTTATTTTTTGAGGTAAGCCTATATTGCTATGTACTTTCCTCTTAGAACTGCCTTTGCTGCATCCCACAGGTTTGGGCTGTGGAGATTTTGTTTTCATTTGTCCCATGTATTGCTTGACCTCTGTTTTAATTTGGTCATTAAGCCACTGATTATTTAGAAGCGTGTTGTTTAACCTCCATGTGTTTGTAGGCTTTTTTGTTTTCTTTGTGTAATTTATTTCTAGTTTCATTCCATTGTGGCCTGGGAAGCTACTTGATAACAATTTCAATCTTTTTAAGTTTATTGAGGCTCTTCCTATGGCTTAGTATGTGATCTCTTCTGGAAAACGTTCCATATACACTTAAGAAAAATGTGTATCCTGCTGCTTTTTGGTGGGCTGTTCTGTAGATGTCTATTAAGTCCATGTGATCTAATAATCTATTGTTCAGTGCCTCTGTTTCCTTACTTATTTCCTGTTTGGTTTATCTGTCTATTGATGTGACTGGTATGTTAAGGTCTCCTAAAATGAATGTGTTTCAATCTATTTCCCCCTTTAATTGTGTTAGTATTTGTTTTACATATGTAGGTGCTCCTATGTTGGGCATATAAATATTTGTAATGGTTATATCCTCTTGTTGGACTGATCCCTTTATCATTATGTAATGTCCTTCTTTGTTTCTTGTTTCTTTCTTTGTTTTGAAATCAATTTTGTCTGATACAAGTACTGTTAATCCTGTTTTTTCTCCCTATTATTTGCATGGAATATCTTTTTCCATTTCTTCACTTTTAGTCTATGTCTTTGAGTCTGAAATGAGTCACTTGTAGGCAGCATATTGTAGATGCCCCAGCAGTTAACTTTGTTGTAATTTAGTTACTGCTTAAGCTTATCTATAGTCAAAACTAATCTAAGAGAAAGAACAATATCATTTGTAGCCAAAACTATAATCTTAGAGAATAGAACAATGTGTTGCATCTTGGAATCTGGTGCGAGTCATGAGCAGTTCTCGTGATCCTTTCTGAGGCAAACCCAGATAAGGAACACACTGTGGGACTCACATGGCTGGATGATTTGATGAAACATAAGAGAAACTTTAAGAAATAATTATCCTGCAATTGTTTAGCTTGATTAAAAAACTCATCCTATAATCACTGATTGATACCTGTCTTTTTGCTTGCTGTAACCTAATAAAAGTACAGGGAAGCACTGACTCGGTGCTTAGTCTCCAAGGAAGTCTAAGCTCTCTGCATAAAAATGTCATTCTGACTCAGTTTCTCATTTTTGCTGCCCGACTGCAAGAGCATATACGTGGGTCTTGTTTTTTCATCCATTCTGCCACTCTATATCTTTTGATTGGTGCATTGAGTCCATTCACATTAAATGTGATTATTGATAGATATGTAGTTATTGCCACTTTATTAACTGTTTTCTGGTTGTTTTTGTAGCTCCTCTATATTCCTTTTTTCCTCTCTTATATTGTTCTTTGCTATTTGATGGATTTCTTTAGTGTTGTGATTGGATCCTTCTTTCTCTCTCTCTCTGTCTCTCTTTCTATTTTGTGTATCTATTGTAGGGTTTAGTTTTGTGGTTACCAAAAGTGCAAGGATAGCTTCCTTAGTATAAACAGTCTATCTTAAATTGCTGATTACTCTATTTCAAACACAATCTAAAGGCACTTTTCCCCCCTTCATCCTCTTCTACACTTTTTGTATTGGATGTCATAATCTGCACTTTTAGTGTATCCTTGACTGATTTTGTGAGTAGTTGATTTTGGTTTTTTGTTTTATTTGTATTTCATTCATGCTTGGTAATTAATCAGTCTATTTCCTTTAAACTGTGGGTGTATTTTCACTGGTAAAAGCTATTTAGCCTTAGGAACATTTCCATCTATACCAGTCCCTTTAACATATCCTGTAGGGCTGGCTTAGTGGTGGTGAATTCCTTCAACTATTGTTTATCTGAAAATTGTTTAATCCCTGCTTCAAATTTAAATGATAATCTTGCTGGATAAAGTAATCTTAGTTCAAGGCCCTTCTGCTTCATTTCATTAGATACATCATGCCACTCCCTTCTGGCCTGTAAGGTTTCTGCTGAGAAGTCTGATGATAGCCTGATGGGGTTTCCTTTGTATGTGATCTTTTTTCCCTCTCTGGATGCTTTCAATACTCTGTCCTTATCCTTGATCTTTGCAATTTTAATTATTATATGACTTGGTATTTTCAGATTTAGTGATATTTGCTGTATTTTCATGTTTTATGTGTTTTCCAGAGGAGGTTTCCACCTTGCATTCCTACTCCACCATCTTTCTCCCAGAATCCCCCTATTCTGCTTTAAAATATTCTTTTACTCTGATTAATTAGTTAACTAATTAGCTATGCATTGCATGGCACTAAGAAAGTACAGAACTAAGATTCAAGGCACCTAAATTATATTCCAACTATAAAAGATCCAATGGCTTTGAACACTGCTTTTGTTAGCTATGAAATGATGGATTCAGATGAAGTCATTGCTAAGAGCAAATACCTAAATATGGGTCTATAGTATGCTTAGTGCTGTCTTAAATGCTTTACAGTAAAATTTACCCTTAAAAACAAACCAGTCAGATAGATACTATTAATATTTGCACTCTTTACACATAAGGAAAGAGGCAAAAAGAAGTTGATTGACATTTTCGTGGCCACCAGCTAGTGCATGGCAGAGTAGGATTGAATCCAGGCAAGGTCCCTTATGTTATGTTATAATACTAAATTTCCTCAGGACTTCATAGTTATTCTTACATAATTTCTGTTTCTGATGAAATCACAAACTTCAGAGGGCAGCAATGGAGTTTCATGGTCTTTTGTACCTTCATATCAACAAATAGAACATTTTATTTGTAATAAAACATAATAGAGTTGTTAAAAAGACCATATTGGAATAAGCTGTAGTTTCGTTTAAGCTTGAAGAAAGCAACACCATGATATTTGTGAAATGTTAAAATTACTTCAGCAAGACCTAAGAACCAGGAAATGAAATTGGGAATTGAAAACTCACATCTTTCTCCCTGAATGAAAAGCCAGCCAGAGAATGGAATTGATAAGGATATTTGGGTTATAAAGGAATATGCATGAGAATAGCTGATCCACTGTCCTCTATCCATGTTACATACCAACACACTTAAGAGCCAACCCTGCCTGCTACAGGAGCATACAAAATAAAATGAATGAATGACACGTATTATGTACTGGAAGAATTATGAGCTCTTTTTGTATTGAATGGTGTCAGACTTGTCCAAAAAAAGATAAAATGCCAGGATGACTTTTGTGTCTCCAAATTCACATTACAAGCAGTTTCATACTGTGACCAATGTGTGTGACATCAGTACACATTAGCAAAGTAAATACTTGGAATGGATTGGCCACAGATGTTTCAAAATGCCAAGTGCACTGTAACAAAAAGAATTGAAGCCTACAATGTGCATGCAGAGGAGTTTGGCAGATGGTAGAGGTAAGTCTACACTACCTCTGTGTTATTTACTCTCTGAGCTCACCAGTAGTCATTTCAGCAGCTGGCTGTCACCTCAGTAAAGATGGGAGGAGAGGTAGAGAAGAATCACAAACATGAAATTGATTGTTCGTCATTCCATTAACTTTGATCTTATCTCTTAGGGGCTACAGATGCAGCTTCTGAGGCCTACGAACTTGCGGAAGGTCCGACCAATAGCACTCTTCACCTCATTATTTCGCAGGCTATAGATGATGGGGTTCAACATGGGGGTCACAACAGTGTAGGACAATGACAGCAGCTTCTTGCTCTCAGGAGAATTATTCGACTTAGGCCGGAAGTAGGTGAGACTTGATGATATATAGAAAAGAGAGACAACAAGGAGGTGGGAGGAGCAGGTAGAGAAGGCCTTATGCTTCCCTTTAGCTGATGGAATCTTCAGGATGGCAGCAGCGATGCGAGTGTAGGAACACAGGATCAGCAAGCAGGGCATCATGACAACCAGTATGGTTCCAACAATCGCATAGATCTCAAACAGTGCAGTGTCTGCACACACCAGCCTCAGCACAGGTGGGCTGTCACAGAAAAAGTGGTTCACCTTGTTGGTGCCACAGAATGGAAAGCTGAAGAGCCATGTGGTCTGCACAGTAGCTAAAGGAAAGCCTGGAAACCAAGAGGCAACAGCCAGTTTGGCACATGTCCTTGGGTTCATGGTCACAAGGTAGTGCAAGGGATAGCAGATGGCTACGTAGCGGTCGTATGCCATGGTGGCCAGGAGGAAACATTCAGCAGCTCCAAAGAAGAAGAAGAAATACATCTGAGTGGCACAGCCACGGAAGGAGATGGTTGTGTCCTGGACGATCAAGGTCCCCAGCATCTTGGGCACAATGACGAGGTTGAAGCCAATCTCCAGGAAGGACAAGTTCCTGAGGAAGAAGTACATGGGACTATGCAGCGTGGGGTCAGCCAAGGTTATCAGAATGATGAGGCTGTTTCCCATCAGGGTGACCAGGTAGATGGTGAGAAACATCAGGAAGAGCAACGACTGTATTTCAGTAGGGAGGGATGAGAAGCTCATGAGGATAAACTCAGTAACTGTTGTCAGGTTTCCTCCAGCCATATAGGACATAGGAATTAACCACTGGCTGTGGTTATAGAGATTTGATTGGAAGAGTCATATTCTGGACTTGTTTTGCAGACTCTAGTGTCAGGGAAATAGAAAAGGTTAGGATCTCAGAAGAAGAAGCACCTTTTGTTGTCAAAGAATAAAGACAGGAAGAATGGCCAGAGCCTGATCTCTGAAAGGTGCAATAGCTCATGGCTTCCTACTAGTTTTTTATGATCCATTTTCCACTTTATTTCCATATTCACTAAAACATGTTGGATCATATCTACTTGCACCCATTTTATCTGCATACTTAATACCTCTAAGATGGGCTTAAGTGAGAGTGGTTGTGAGGCAATGGAGTGGAGCCATATAGAAAAACTGAAGAAAATTTTCATTTATACCAATTGTGTCTCCCTTTTTCAAAGACTGATTGCATTCACCTTCTCTACCTACTGCCAAAATTAGTAGTTGCCTTTTCTATGCATCTAGAGACTGCAACTAAACAATTGAGAAGTATCCAGTGGAGAAAATGAATTTTATTATATTTTGTTTTAAGGTGATTCAAACTAGGAATAAGAAAAGAAATTGGAAGAATGGGAAGAATATTTGAAGAGATGTAGTTTTAATGAACTTTTTATCCCCCTCTTGATATGAGAACTGCAAACTACCTCAAATCATATAATAATAATTCCGTCTTGCCCAAGCAGATATGAAGTAACAGCCTTAGGAGTTTCCTCTGCAGTCCAGCAAGGCTGCGACTGGCAGCTGATGATGAGGACCGACTTTGGCTCTCACGACTGAGATCTGCTCAGAGCACTGCACCACAGCTACACAGAAAGTGAACATGAGTGAACAGAAGAGATTCCAAATACTTCTCTTTTAAAAATGGACAAATTTAAAAAGGAAAAGAAAAAGCTTTCTTTAAAATATGAGGAACATTAGAGTGAATGCAGAAAGGAAAACATTCATGAATAAAAAATTAACCTGGACTATATAAAATAAGAGACAGGATCTTAAATAATTATGAACAAATTCAATATTTATTTCACTTCCGTCGAGGTGCCAGTGATGTTTGTTCACGGAAGCTTAGAATCTACTGGAGAGATATTATGTAATCAACTGTAATTAATCACAATGAACTTCACAACACAAGAAATACACAATACCTTGTTGGCCTATGAGGAGCAGGGATGTCTAATGTAGTCTATGAAGGTTTTATAGGCAACAGAGATGACAAATGAAGTTGGCTGAAAGATAGGGAAAGCATACATGGTGCTGTATAAAATTATGAAAATATCATATGAAACAAAGTACCACGAAAATGAGTAAAATCACTGAGGGAATAGGTTTTGAACTGAAAGCACATACACTCACAACTATACATCTTGGTCTTTCTGGGTCTTTCTGTTATTTTTCTTTTAATTTTGAGAGTAAACTTCCTTTAAGCATTCAGGGAGGAAACAAAAATAAAAAAGCAAAACCACACAAGTTACAACCAAAAGACCCTTTAGGCTACATACAAAGAAACAACTCCATCTTACATCATTCACAAAATTGAATTCTAATGGATTAGAGCCTTAAATGTAAGAGCTGAAACCATCAAACTCTTAGAAGAAAATATATAAGAAAAACTCCTTAACATTAGTCTTGGCAACAATTTCTTGGATCTGATGCAAAAAGGACAAGAAACAAAAACAAAAACAAGTGGGACTATATCAACTACAAAGATTCTGCACAAAAGAAGAAACAATGAACAAAATGAAAGGGCAATCTATGGAATGGGAGAAAATGTTTGCAAATCATATATCTGATAATAGGTTAATATGCAAAGCATATAAAGAAATCAAGAACTCAGTAGCAAAAAAAACAATCTGATTAAACAATGGGTAGAGGACCTGAAGAGACATTTTCCCAAGAAGAAATGCAAATAGCCAATAGGTGCATGACAATGTGGTCAGCCATCACTGATCATCATGGAAATATAAATCAAAACCACAATGAGGTATCACCTCACACCTGTCAGAATGGCTATTATCAGAGAACCAAGAGATAACTTGTGTTGGCAAGGAATTGCAGAAAAGGGAACCCTTGGGCATTATTGCTGGGGAATGTGAATTGGTGCAGTCATGATGCAAAGTAGTATGAAGATTCCTCAAAAAATTACAAATAGAATAACCATATGATCCAGCACCTCCACATACATGTATATAGCCAATGGGAATGAAATCACTATCTCACAGAGAGATCTGTACTCCCGTGCTCACTGCAGCTATCATTCACCAGAGCTAAGACACCACACCAACCTAAGTGTCCACTGAGGAACAAATGGACAAAGATGTGGTACATATACACAGGCAATATTATTCAGTCATAAAAAAGGAGGAATCCTGCCATCTGTGACAGACAACATAGATGGGACTTGAGGGCATTTTGCTAAGTGAAATAAGTCAGACAGAAAGATAAACACTGTAGGAGCTTACTTATATGTGGAATCTAAAAGAGTTAAACTCATAGAAACAGTAGAATCGTGATTGCCAGGGGCTAATGGTGGAGGAAATGGGTACATGTTGGTCAAAGGGTACAAACTTCCAGTTGTAAGAGGAATAAGTACTGGTGGTCTAGTGTACAGCATGGAAACTATAGTAACAATAGTACTACATACCTGAAAGTTACTAAGAGTATGTTAATGTCTCACCACACACACACACAAAGGTAATTATGTGAGGAGTGGAAGTATTAAGTAACCCTATTGTGGTAAACATTTCATGATATAGATGTTATCAAATCATCATGTTTAATATCTTAAACTTACACAGTGTTAAATATCAACTATAACTCAATAAAGCTGGAAACCAAGGAACTCAGAACAACAGCAGATTTCTGCTGACAGCACACATGAGGAAACACAGCATATTCAGGTTTAAAAAATTTGGAGGGAAACTTAAAACTTTAATTATTATTGCATAAGAAATAATGAAAATAAACTAACTGGATTTGCAAATAAACTACAAAGAAAATAGACACAGAAAGGAGGAAATAGGATTGAAAGGAAAAATTAATTTAAAAGGGTAAAATTGGTAAATATATCGAAGTTTTTCCTTTAAAAAATTAAAAAGTGGAAATAAATTGTAGGAAAATCTAAAAGAAATAAATGGGGAAAACAAAAATATGCAATAGTAGGTTTGAGAAAAGGAAAATATCCTCCAAAACAAAATGAAATTTTAAAACTTATGAGAGAATACATTTGCATTAATAAATGTGATTTTTTAAATGAAATTGATGATTTTCTAGTAATATATAAGATTATCCTCATTAGAAAAGATAAAATATGAGTGTGTTGAAGTAATTTTATCAAAAACTTGCCAAAAAGGCCATGAGCTGGGATAGATCAATAGGAAAAGTCCTTTATTCCTTCAAGGAACAGATAAATCTTATGATTTAACACAAAGAAAAACATGTGGTGTTTCCCAGTTTATGTTATGACATTACATAGTCCTGTTACATATGCGAACACGTAAGATACAACTTCATAAATAGTGCATCGGAAAAAATGACAGAACATGCAAAATTTTAGCATTATTCACCTGTAAGTGGTAGGAAAAGGAGTAGTTATTTCTATAATTTCATTTTCTGGTTTCCCAAACATTTATCATGAGCTATATTTGTTTTACATCAGCAGTAAACACGGTAATGATACAAATGAAAATGGCTACATATAAGTAGTATTTACTGAACACATAATAGCATTATGCTATGCATTTTTCCTTTTTTCTTTTTTCATAATTTTGTCACAACTGTCTGATAAAAATGCTGTTATCCTCCCCATACAGCTCATGGAAGAACTGAACTTCAAGAGGTTAAGTAATTTGGTAGTTAGGGTATTTGGTACCTGTTTGCCTGGGCAGTAAAGGCAGAGCGTGCACTCAGAGCCATAATCAGCAAAAATATAATAAAAGCAACACTTGGGTTTTCAGCAAGTTATAGAGTCTGAACGCAAAATGTATCTTAGGTCTCACCTTCTGTTGCCTTGTCATCCAGGTATACCTACTCTGAACCAGAGCCGAGCTTCTCTGGCTCATTGAGCGAGTTGCTTCCCTTCATGCTGTATATCAGAGGGTGGCAATTTTTTCTGTAAAAGTCCAGGAAAAAAATACTTTAGGCTTGTGGACCACATGATTCCTGCTATATCTATTCAATATCTAGAGAAATACATACACATAAGAGATACCTAAATAAACATATACAAATATGCACAATACCTAACAATAACCATGGCAGAATTCCAATAAACTAAATTCATCGACATCAGAATTTGAATTTGATATAGTTTTCAGATGCCATGAATTATTATTCTTATTTTAATTTTTTTTAACCATTTAAAAAATGTAAAAGTCATTTTTAGTTCACGGACCGTATCCAACAGGGGCCTGGATGGATTTCACCCATGGGGTGTATGTGTGGTTCACGCTCTGTATCTTTACACATATATCACCTGTCTGCACATGCCACATTCTCTACCTGGCTGACTTTGTCCTTCTCATTCTCAAAACTCAGATATGTTTTCCTTGTGCTGCTTCCAGAGAGGGCCATTCCTGGATGCTATTAGAATGGTTAATTATTCAGTTGTACTTTAATTATTCACTGATATCTGAATTACCAGGTTACTCTGCAAACTCCTTCAGACTAGGAACTACTTATTATTTATAGGAATAAGCTCAATGCAAGTCCATATTATACTATTTTTATGTATTTTTGTATAACTGAGTGGAAAAATAAACATGAGAATTTCAGAAAGTTCATTATTTCCAGAGTTTCCTTTGGATTCCATATTAACTCACATACTTCTTCTAAAACCACTTCCGCCAGAAGCGCCATTTCATGACAATGTACAGTATTTGGTGCTGGTGAAGAGGACTGGAAAGGAAGAGGGAGGAGGAAGGCGAGGACCTGTGGGTTTCCCAGAGAACTGGAGACCACAGGGGAAGAAGAGACGGCACCCTGGCTCAGGAGTGGGAAGCACTGCACCACCTGGGGGCCCACGGCCAGCTCCTTCCGGGTTCCACCAGAACTTCTGCACGAACATCCCCCGCTACTCACCTGACTGCTGTCCCAGCAACAGAAACCCAGTCTTCTAAGCCTTCTGCACCCACAGGATCGTCCTAAGGAAGAATTGTACTCTGCTGACCTCTGCCTCATGAGTGTTCCACTGAGGCAAGCCTTCCCAGAGTTAATCACAGGAAAGTCAAGATTTGCAGGAAGTACAGTTCCTGTCAAAGCTTCAGGGACTGAAATTGGCTCACCCAGTGGGCTTTAGAGAACAGAACTGGAAAAATATCCTGAGTATCTCTTTCTTCTGCAGCCTCAGGTGTCAGTTACCCCACCACACTGACAAAGAAAACAGGCCCAGAGAAGAGAGGAAGTAATGAGATCTTCCCAAGGGAAGACATACGAGTAGAATCAGGTGTCCTGCAAACCCCTCCCAAACCTTGTCCAGTTGAGCATGTGAGCCTGAAGCAGGGCCCCTGGCCGACTGGGCGCCTCACCTGGGCCCAGCAGGGAGACCTGCCTTGTTCAGCTCTGCCTGACACCGCAGCTTCGTGCACATCCTTGAGCACGTGGAAGGCTCTGGCTCTGTTGTCAGAAGAATCTGGATAGCAACCAAGGAAGGCCTGCTCTCTGATGAGGGTGAGCTATTAATGGCTGGGTCTGAAGCAGTTCAGGGCTGCCTCCCTGTCAGGCACGAGTGAGCACCTGGAAGGGTTGGCCTTGTGCCCAGCACTGATTTAGGAGTTATACCCAGCTGTGCCTCTTTGTCCTTGGGGCACTTGAAGGGCTGGCGCCTGTATATTTCCCCCAGGTGTTCCTAGGCTCATCTTAGCACCTCTTCCTTCCCTTCCTCATAGGGACCCAACCTTTCTTGAATCCACTGTCCTGTGGGGCTCTATGGAAAGTCAGATGCCAATAGGGTAAGTTTCAACAAAGAAGAACCATTCTGTAAGAATGTGTGAGTGCAGAGAGGAGCAGAAAGGTTTGGATTCTGGTGACCTAAGTTTAATCCCAGCTCTGGAACTCTCTGGTTTGGGACACTCAGCAATTTTGTTACAATCTCTGAGTTTCCATGTTGTGGATAAAATGAGAGTTCCTGTGGCCAGGATTCTCACCTGGCCCTGGTTGACTAGCTCAGTGCACACCTGTGGGCAATACATGGCTGTTGACTCTATATAAAGAGCTCCGCCCAGTGCTCTGGGCATGACAGAGTGGCAGGGCTGCAAGCCTGTAAGAGAGCAGAGCAGAGGCTGGAGTGGTGGCAGCACCAAGGACAGAGGCCCAGAAGACGGCTATGCGGGACGACTGTGCAGAGAGGCCCAGGGGACGGCTGTGTGGGACGACTGTGCAGAGAGGCCCAGGGGACGGCTGTGTGGGACGACTGTGCAGAGAGGCCCAGAGGACGGCTATGCGGGACGACTGTGCAGAGAGGCCCAGGGGACGGCTGTGTGGGACGACTGTGCAGAGAGGCCCAGAGGATGGCTGTGTGGGACGGCTGTGCTGGCAGAGAGGCCCAGAGGCAGAGACCAGCTTGCTGCATGCAGACTCGATCTGAGTGAAAGGGATTTTAGTGACTGACAGGCCACCTGGAAATAAAGTTGGGTATAACCCTTTCACCCCAAGAACATTTTGCTGTCAATTTCTTTGGTCACATTGAATCCATAGCGAACTTGCCCGGGGCTGAAACCCATTGGCAAGACACACGTCCATATTACTTAGACAAAGAAATGGTGAGGTGGGATATATTAACCTTGATGTTGACATATTAAAGTACACATACGAATACCTCATATGAATATCAAGTTACAATAACCTATCATAGAGCCAATACTTGGTCATCAACAAATGCACAGTAAGTGATCACCGCACGCCAGGCATTGTTCTAGACCCTGAGAAAGAAATGACCAAAGCGGACAAAGGGCCTGTGACCATAAAGCTTATAACTGACTGGGGGAAGCCAGGCATTGAAAAATAAGCAGCTGAGCACAGAAAACTAAGTAGCTGCTATAAACAAAATCTAGGAGGGAAGAAATAGGAAACTGCTGAAAGGAAGGGCTCCGAGGGCCTTCAACAGAGGGTCTTTTTGGTTGTCAGCTGACACTAGACGGGACATTGTTTAAGAAGATGTGGAAGCCAAACCTGCAGCCCCTCATCCAAAGGCTGATCAAGTGAGTCCCGGCTTTTGGCTTTTGAAAAGGCGAGTGAGCAGGACGCCACTGATTATGACTGCAGATTCTTCCATTTGAATATTAAAGGAACTGTGAATATGTAGGGGTTTTTACTTTTTATTTACAATATCAGGTTTTTTTTTATTAAGGTATCATTGATATACATTCTTATAAAGGTTTCACATGAAAAACACTGTGGTTACTACATTAACCCATAATATCAAGTCCCCCCCATACCTCATTGAAGTTACTGTCCATCAGGGTCATAAGATGCCACAGAGTCACTACTTGTCTTCTCTGTGCTACACTGTCTTCTCCGTGTCCTGCCCCCACACCATGTGTACCAATCATAATACTCCTCAATCCCCCTATCCCTCCCGTCCCACCCATCCTCCCCTTTGGTAACTGCTAGTCCTTTCTTGGAGTCTGTGAGTCTGCTGTTGTTTTGTTCCTTCACTTTTGCTTCATTGTTATACTCCACAAATGAGGGAAATCATTTGGTACTTGTCTTTCTTCTCCTGGCTTCTTTCACTGAGCATAATACCCCCTAACTCCATCCATGTTGTTGCAAATGGTAGGATTTATTTTCTTCTCATTGCTGAATAGTATTCCATTGTGTATATGTACCACTTCTTCTTTATCCATTCATCTACTGAAGGACACTTAGGTTGCTTCCATGTCTTGGCTACTATAAATAGTGCTGCAATAAACATAGGTATGCATATATCTTTTTGAATCTGAGATCTTGCTTTCTTTGGATAAATTCCTAAGAGTGAAATTCCTGGGTCAAATGGTATTTCTATTTTTAGTTTTTTGAGGAACCTCCATATTACTTTCCACAATGGTTGAACTAATTTGCATTCCCACCAGGAGTGTAGGAAGGTTCCCCTTTCTCTACATCCTTGCCAGCATTTGTTGTTCCTAGTCTTTTCAATTTTGGCCATCCTATCTGGTATCTAGACATTAGACTTTAATGTTTCTCAGGTTCCATCCTTGGCCCACTCATCTTCTCTATCTACACAGTCTACCTGTATGAGCTCATTTGATCATTTCAACCACCACTGACTTATAAATACTGTAAAACTTTTATCTCCTGCTGATATCTCTTTCTAAAGATTTGAATAAAAAATGTTTGTCATATGCCTTGGCAACGATGTCCCCAAACACCTCTGCAAGTTTAAAAACATGCATATTTTTCTCCTTCTGTATACTTGGCTGGCATCATTACTCTCAGGAAAAAGGTCTGAAGCCTTTTAACATGGCTTTCAAATCCTTTATCATATGGTTCCCGTCTGCTTTTTTAGCCTCATCCCTAACCCTTTCCAAAAGCAAATATATTTAATGGCATTCCAGATACTCTGTGTTTCTTACCTCCCTTGTTCATGCTACTGCCTCTGCCTTCTCAATTCTCTCTGTTAAAGATGTGTTTAAATTTTAAGATTCACCTTTAGTGTTACCCCAGGCACTCAGATTACAGTCTTCTCATTCCCTAAGTTCTGTCACTGTCTTGGATGACTGTGGTGTCCATGGGAATGGTCCATCTTAGTTCCGTATTTCTAAAACTCAAATAACTTACCATGTTTACACTTTTTATCTTTTAATCGTTTATATATTTAGCTCTACAAATACCTATTGAACATCTACTCAGTGCGTGACATGGTCTTAGGCCTAAGGATGATACAAGGAGATAGTCCCTGCCCTTGAAGAGGAGCTAAACCAGGGTAAGAGTGACCGCTGGCTGCCTCTTCAATAACCTTCCTTCTATTCTTCCTTTCTGACAGAATCACAAAAAGGCAAGCATCGGTGTGCCCAATTAAAAGATAGCATGCCAGTTACTCCTGGGACAGGGGTAGCCAAGGAAAAGTAAGCTAAGGTATTGGGTGAGACTGCCAGAAAAGCTCCTTAGGAGAATAAACAGCTAAAATGACATCTTCTTTTGCTTTCTCTTCCTCCCTCCTGTCTGATATGCAGATGTGATTGCTGGGGTTTTCCTGGGTGTGTGGCAACCTTAGGGATGGGAACCACATGCTAAGTCAGTTCAGAAAAATAGAAGGGACCTAGAAACATGATGACCTTGAAGTTGCCCTATCAACTCAGGACTTCTTGGATTTCTTTTACATAAGATAAAATAAGCCTCCAACTTGTTTCAGTCACTGTTATTATTATTATTTTAATATTAGTGAAAACCTGATCTTAATGGATAAAGGACCAAGTTCAGAAGGATGATAAATTAGGGTGGGAATAGAATCCTTAGAGAACTATGAGATTAAATGTTAACTCAGGAGCTAAGGTTTGGAAAAGCCTTCTTAGAAGTGATGTCTAAACTAAATCCTATAAAATGATTTGGAGTTAGTTAAGCAAAGAGTATGGGAAGAGGTGTCAGGGATACAGAGCCGTGTGTGCAGAAAGCTGAGGGTTGGGGAGTCAACCCAGTGCACTGGGAATTTAAAGTATTTCAGTGAAGATAAAGGAAAGAGTACCTGGGTGGGAGAGTGGTCAGACATGAGAAGGGATCAGAAAGTATCTTATCTGACTGAGAAGGGAGGCCACTAGAGGATTTTAGGCAGGGAAGTAACATGATAATGTCTGGATTTTAGACATTCTAAACTGAAGTGATGGAAAGCCAATTAGTAGCTATTTTAATAATACCAACAAAAGTAGAGCAAAAAAAAAAAAAGATTTAAAAAAGGAAAATTTTAAGAATGTGATTTTTGATCAGATTTGACAGAGCAGATGAATCTGTGAAGAAGAGGGAGAATTGAGGTTGATGTCCAGGTTCCTGGGGGGTAATTTCCTTCACTGATGGAAGGAATCCAGAGAGAGGAGCGCCATGCTGTCTTCAGAGGTCACCGAAAGTTGACTAAGATCTGCACATGGAAACATTTGAAAATGCCAATGGCCATCAGTAGATGAATGGATAAAGAAGATGTGGTACATATACACAATGGAATATTAGTCAGCCATAAGGAGAAAACAAATCCTACCAATTGCAACAACATGGATGGAGTTAGAGGGTATTATGCTTAGTGAAATAAGCCAAGCGGAAAAAGACAAATATCAAATGATCTCACTCACATGTGGAGTATAAGAACAAAGAAAAAAAAACTGAAGGAACAAAACAGCAGCAAACTTATAGAACCCAAGAATGGACTAATAGTTACCAAAGGGAAAGGAACTGCGGAGGATGGGTGGGAAGGGAGGGACAAGGGGGAAAAAGGGGCATTACGATTAGCAGATGTAATGTTGGGGGGGCATGGGGAGGGCTGTACAACTCAGAGAAGACAAGTAGTGACTCTATAGCATCTCACGACACTGATGGTCAGTGATTGTAATGGGGTTGGTGGGGGGACCTGATGAAGGGGGTAGTTTAATAACCATAATATTGCACTGTAATTGTACACTAATGATACCAAAATAAATTATATTAAAAAAAAGAAAATACCAATGGAACATAGTGGATGATTTTCTAAATCTAAATGTTTTATCCTTTAACATAAAACATCTGTCCAGCTTTGTCCAATATGAAAGGCATATGATAAAACTGGGGAAAACACATTTCAATTATACTTCTTTCCTGTTACTCTTTTTTCTTCTACTAGTTGGATATTAAACACCCCCCCCAAAAAAAGCAAAGAATTTGTATAGCAGGGACATGTTAGTCTAATTGTCCAAATCTCATACCAGAGTTCTTGTGCTCAACTATTTACACATTTTCTCTGCAACATCCACTCTTTTAGATGCAAGAGTGGATGCTTGGGAGATGTAGTTTATCCCTAGATGTAATGAGATAAGATTCAAGAAGGACCTTCTAGTGGAGTTGGTTTTTCTCTTAGTTTCTTCAACTATTATGAGATAAGCACCTACTACATCCTTGTGAAGCTGAGAATCTAGCAGCTGAGACAAACACACAAGTAAATATGCAATTACAAATTGAAACAAGTATTCAGAAGGAAATGTCAAGTGCAATAAAAGACTTTAACAGATGGGCCTAATTTAGATTGAGGAGACACCAATCAAGGTTCATCTCAGATAAAAGAATCAATGTTAGGCAGATTAAACAGAAAGGTATTCACTGCAGAATACTGAATGACCTTCACACTGATTGGTGAAGCCACAGACCCTAGGATGAGCTGCTGTGAACTGTTCCCAAAGCTGGACCATGAGTGGGGCTACTAATGTTGCCAGAGTCAGAGAGCTGATATTCTTGCTGCAGAGCCCAAAACACATTTCTCTGCTGAGATCTGTACCAAAGAAACAGACACCTCACATTCCATTTTGCCTCCAGTGAACTTGATTCTGAATTCAAGCCTTCCATGAGAGCTTCTATCTGGTAAACAAAAGTCACCTTGAGAACTTGGGCAGCAAGGGAGGATGGGCAAGGTAATTCTGAGCTTTTCAGTTTCTCAGCTCAGGAGGCCACACTAAAGGGGGTGGAAGAAGCAATGAGAGAGAACCATAGTGTCTGCCACAGATGTAAAGGTACTTCCCGAGGAACTAGGTGAGACTTGTGGGAAGACTGTTGGCCAAGTGAAGAGTGAGGAGAAGAGAATCACAGATACAGCAGCATATGTGTTAGCGCTGAGGTGGGGTTTGGCCTTCTAGACCTTTAAAGAAGGACAATGAGTCTGGAAGTCAGTGAACAGGCAACACAGTGTGGGAAGTCATGGAAGCTGACCTAGGCTGTGTTAACAGTGTTAATCATTCAAATTTTTAATTTCACAATTTAAATTGTCTCCTCAATAACACTGGAAGCCATTTAACGGTTTAAAGCTGAGAGTTACTATGATCATACTAACATGTTTAAAGATAATTCTGGCTACAGTATGTATGGATTTCAGAGGGAACTCCAGATTACAGATGGGGAGGGCTGCTGGGAGGCTCCTATCACAGACCCAGTGAGTGGGGACGGTGGAGATGGGATCAAGTGAGATGACTCAAGGCAACACCTGCAGGGACAGAATCAAGGGGACATGGAGAAAATAAGGAAGGAAGCAGACAATGTCCTAGGATTTACTATAAATAGGAGTGAGTTACTACTATATATAATACAAATGCATTCCCTTCTACCCAGAATGGTGATTCTTACATCAGCACTGTTGTTAACAAAGGATGAAAGTGTAAACACAGCTCATTCATTACTTTGCTAAATTCCCAGTGTATGCCTCTTGTTTATTAGGCGGTATAGCTCTGTGGGGTCTTATTTCTCTAGTTCACCTTTTCTGTTCTTTTTGTTGATGTGTGTGCTGTGTTTACTATGAATAAAAAATTAATTACTGCATTCTACCTAACAGCCTTTGCACTCAGTAGAACACACTCGGGTCTCCAATTTTAACGTTATGTAGGCGCAAAAGAGAAGGAAACGATTACAGGAAGAACATGGCTGGGGTAAGTGTGAAACCTGGGTGAAAGACCTCACGAACTCAGGTCATGGAGACAGCAGAGAACAACTGGAGAATTCGACCGCAAACAACTAAGGATAACAGAAATTGTTAAAAAGCTAGGGCTCAGGGACTGGCCCTTTCCCGAGCCGGGCCGCAGCCCCTCCCGAAGCTCCCGTGTCAGCAGCCCTCCGCCAGACTCTACAGTCTTCCTCACCGCAGGTTCTCCAGCCTTCCCCCTCCTAAGGTGGGGGGCACCGACCTCGCCCTGCCCCGCCCCCGCGGAACACTGCGGCAGCAGCTTCCACAGTGACGTCACAAACGGAGAGTGACGTCGTGCTCTGGCCCTGGGTCCGGAGAGCGGAGATCCCCTCAGTGAGGGGAGGAAGGGGGCCGGGCGCGCCTGGTGACCCTGAGGTTCCCGCTCGCTGCGAACCCGCCGCCGAAGGAACTTGGTTGAAATTGCTTTCCGCTGCTGGTGCTGGGATGAGGGTACTGTCACCGTAACAGCAGCATGTCGACTAGGGACAGTTTTCAGACTCGGTTTGAAAAAATCGACGACCTGCTGTGGGATCCCAAGTCAGAAGTGAATTCAGATTGTTTGCTGGATGCATTGGATGCTTTGGTATATGATTTGGATTTTCCTGCCCTAAGAAAGGAGCCGGCACAATTACAAAAGCAGCCAGAAGAAGCCAGTGACTTATTCAGGACAGAATCAGACACAGCTGTCAGATTAAGGAAGCGTCCCACGGAGACAAGCAAGTCAATTAGTGAGCTAGAGTCTCTAAGCAGAGAATTGCAGGAGAGAAATAGAATTTTAGAGAATTGCAAGTCACAAACGGACAAGGATTATTACCAGCTGCAAGCTGTGTTAGAGGCTGAACGAAGAGACAGAGGTCATGATTCTGATATGATTGGAGACCTTCAAGCTCAAATTACATCTTTACAAGAGGAGGTGAAGCATCTCAAACATAATCTTGAAAGAGTGGAAGGAGAGAGAGAAGAAGCTCAAGACATGCTTAATCACTCAGAAAAGAAAA